>JAJJWX010001483.1:0-30741 GCA_023529315.1 Papaver bracteatum | reverse complement strand
TTTATTAGTTCAAATAAATTATCCATGGTGGGTATTGTTGAAACCCATGTTCAAGTTCATAATAAGGATGCTGTTAGGCGAGTTATAAATAAAAATTGGCATTTCTTAGATAACTATAATAATGATTCCTCTGGGAGAATTTGGGTGGGTTGGAATCCTCTTGAAATGTCTGTGAAGTTACTGCATTCTTCTTCTCAAGCTATTTTTTTTTTGGAAATTACCACTTGTAGGAGTTTGAAATTTGTTATTACTTTTGTTTACGATGATAATGATAGTGCTAGAAGAATTACTTTATGGAATGATTTAATTGCTTTTTATGGTAGTTTTGATCTCCCTTGGGCCGTGCTTGGAGATTTTAATGAAATCTTAAATTTTAATGAGAGGATTTGTGGGAATAGTAGTAGTCATTTTTCTTCTATGAATGACTTTATTCACTGTATTGAAGAAGCTTTGTTATTTGATCTTCTTTTTTCGGTTGATTTCTATACTTGGTCAAATAAGCAGACTGGTCCTGGTAGAATTGTTTCTAAAATTGATAGAGTCTTGGTTAACATTGAATGGGTTTCTGTCTTTAACAAGTCAAAAGCTGATTTCTTATCCCCTGGGATATCTGATCATTCTTCTATGGTGATTTCTGTGTATGAGAAGCGTACTCATGGTCCTCATCCATTTAGGTTTTTCAATTATTTAACTTAGGAGAAGGACTTTCTTAATATTGTGAGAAATGTTTGGAGTGAGAAAGTTAAGGGTAATCCTATGTTCATCCTGGTGTCTAAACTTAAGAAGGTGAAACAGAAAATGATTAGTCTAAGAAGAGATATGTTTTCTAATGTTTCTGAAGATGTTGTTGAAGCTAAGAAGGTGATGATAACAGCTCAAGCGGCTATTCAAATTTCTCCTCTTAATGCTACTGTGGCTGCTGTGGAGAAAAGAGATGTGAGTAATTATGCTAGATTGGAAAGACACGAAGAATCTATTCTTAAGCAGCAGTCTAGAGTGCAATGGATGGATTTGGGAGATTCAAATACTCAGTTCTTTCATAGCTCTGTAAAGGAAAGAAGATGTAGAAATAATATTTTATCCTTAAAGAATGCTAATGGGGTGATCTTGGATGAAGATAAAGAAATCGCTCTTGAGTGTACTTCTTTCTTTTCTGATTTATTTACTGGTGCTGGTTCTTCTGGTATTACTAATCCTGATGCTGAATTTATTCAATTTGATAAGGTGGTGAATGATTCTGATGCTTGGTAGATCCTATTACTAGGGATGAAATTATATATGCTCTTTCTTGTATTGGCTCCAGTAAAGCTCCGGGTCCAGATGGCTTTACAAGTCACTTCTTTAAAGTTTGCTGGTCAATTATTGAGGCTGATTTTATCAAGCCTATTAAGAATTTCTTCACCAGCTACAAGTTGCTCGGAGAGGTAAACAACACCTTTTTAACCTTGGTCCCAAAAATTGATAATCCTTCTACCATTGCTTACTTTAGGCCTATCTCTTGCTGTAACGTCATTTATAAGTGCATCACTAAAATCTTAGCTATTAGAATGAAATATGTCTTAAAAGATTTAGTTAGTGCAAATCAATCTGCGTTTATTTCTGGTAGATCAATCCAGGATAATATTTTACTTGCTCATGAGATTGTTAGAAATTACCATAGAGATAAGGGTCCAGCTAAATGTGCTCTGAAAATTGACATTAGGAAAGCGTATGATACTGTGAGCTGGGATGCTATAGTTTTATGTTTGAAGAAAATGGGTTTTTTCTGATATGTTTGTGGCTTGGATTTATACTTGTATTTCTACGGCGAAGTTTGCTGTTCTTGTTAATGGGTCTCCATACGGATATTTTTCGTCCAGTAGGGGACTTCGTCAGGGGTGCCCTCTATCCCCTTATTTGTTTGTCATTGTAATGGAACTTCTCAGTATTTATCTTAAGTATTAGGTGGATATTGGCAGATATGAGCTTCATCCTAAGTGTAAGTTAACTAAACTCACTCACTTATACTTCGCGGATGATGTTCTGGTTTTCTTTAAAGGTTCTTTATCTGCTGCTGCTTCTCTTAAATCTGCTATTGAAGACTTTAGTCAGTTCTCAGGCCTCGAGATAAATAAATCTAAGACAACCCTCTATTCTTCTGCTGTTCATCCTTCAGAGCTTAGTCAAATTATTCATTGCTTGGATTGTAGTACTGATGAGTTTCTTGTGAAATATCTTGGTATGCCCCTGATCACTTCTAATTTATCTTACCAAGATTGTCTCCCTCTTATTTCTAGAGTTTCGAAAATGGCTAAGTCTTGGAAAATCTAAGAAACTTTCTTATGCTGGAAGACTTTTACTGATTAAAGTAGTGCTCATGGGTATGATTTTTTTCTGGTTATCTTGTTTTATTCTTCCTAAAAGAGCTGTCAAGGAGTTAAACTCTATATGTAAGAGATTTTTATGGGCTGGATCTGGTTTGGAGAGAACTCATCATCCAATAAGTTGGAATGTTGTTTGTAATCCTTATAATGAAGGGGGTCTAGGAATTATAGATGTGGAATTAACTAATTGTGCTGCTAATCTTAGACATATGTGGGACATTTTTAGTGGGAAAGATACCATTTGGACTGACTGGGTGCAGAAGAATCTTATTAAAGGTAGAAATTTTTGGTCTCTACAAGTCCCTCATGATGCTTCTTGGTGTTGGAGAATATTGTTAGAACAGAGGAAAGTAGCCAAAGATTTCTTTATGCATATTATTGGAGATGGTGAAAGTACTTTGTTTTTGTCTGATTTATGGCATCCAAATGGTAAACTGATTGATTGGGTTAGTCAGGACTCTATAGATGAGTTATGCTTATCTATTGATTGTAAAGTTGCAGATTTTGTTGATGAGGACTGGTGGTATTTCCCTGAAGCTATGGAGGAGGATATTTCTCAGACTATTATGCAGTTAAAGGAGGTGGATTGCGATAAATCTGTTTCTGATTTGATTGTTTGGAAGCCTAGCTCTTCTGGGGTTTACACTATGAAGGACACTTACAAAACCTTAGCTGGGGAGAAGGTTTCTGTTGTATGGTCTTCCCTTGTCTGGTTCAAATCTCATATTCCTAGACAATATTTTATTACTTGGCTTAGTCTGCATGGGAGACTAAAAACTAGAGATAAAATGGTTAAGTATGGGATTATGCAGGTGGAAAATTGTGTGTTATGTGATGATGAGGATTGTGTTGAGGATGAGGACCATTTATTTCATTCTTGTGGCTTTGCTTCTACTATTTGGATTGGCCTTCTTCTTAAAATGGGTTATTCTAGGCATCTGAATAGCTGTTGGAAGGATGGAATTGATTGGTGTGTAAATGCTTTTAAAGGTCATGGTTTGGTGGCTAGGATTAAGAAACTTATTTTGAATAGCTTTGTTTACCATGTTTGGAGGGAGAGAAATGATAGAATTTTTCAAAGCAAGTAGCTGATCAAGTGGGTTATGTTATTTTATCTGATGTGAAAATTAAGATGCTTTCTATCTCCTGCAAGGTTGAGGAATCTCCCCATTCAAGATGTTTTATGGAAGGTCTTCAGGTTAGCTGTGAGTTTGTTCTTCCCTCTATTATTTTTATGCCTTGGCTTTTTCCTGAGAATGATTTTATTATGATCAATGCCGATGGTTCTAAGAGATTTCATACTGGTGGTTGGGGTGCTATTTTAAGAAATGATTATGGGGAGGTCATTGCTGCTGCCAAGGGAGGTGGCCCTTCTATATCTGTTAATGCTCATGAACTGCAGGGTGTTGAGCTCGGTTTAAACCTTGCTATTGTGAGAGGAGTTAAAAAAGCTCATTTGGATATTGATTCAATGTTCATATACTTCTTACTGACTAAGAAAGATTTTACCCCTCCCTGGAACTTGATTCAAACTTGGAGAAGAGTGGAACGTCTGATGGCTTGTTTTGAGGTCTTAAAGATATCTCATGTTTACAGAGAAACTAACAGGGCAGCTGATCATTTGGCTAGTTCTCATCCTTCTTCTAGATGGGTTGATGTTACGATTGAAGATTTTACCCCTGAGTTATGTAAAATTATTAGGGAGGATAGAGAGGGAAAGTTGTATCCCCGTAGTTAGTTTGTTTTGATTTGTTTTCTGTTTTGACTCTCTTGTTTCCTGTTTCTTGGGGTGGGGTCCCCTTAACCCCAGCTGTTTGATAAAAAAATAAAAATAAACTCTATACAAGGTCAAAAGGTATACATTCTTAACTCTTAACTCTATGTTTACTTTGTTATGCATAAATTATTTCCAACTTGAGCGTCAGAGTATCTTTTTTGTTATTTGCAGATCCTGCCTTTTTATTTTGGTGACGAATTCAATAAGGAGAGTTGTTGAAACAGTATGCTGGTGCCTCATGGGAAATGTTATCTGTTTGGCTTCAGTTCAGTTTGCCTCTAGGGTATTCCTGGACAAAAAAAGGAGGCATATTTACCAAATATCAAATCAAAAGGTATATATATATATTCTAACTCTATGTTCACTTGTTCTTGTGTAAAGTTCATTCTGAGTTTAGCTTCAGAGTATCTTTTCTGTTTTTGAAGGTCTTACCTGCTTATTCGGAGGCCACTCGTTAGAGAATGCTTGCCTGCTTGTTTTCCCGGTATATTCAGACCAAAGCAACTCATGCTTAGCTTTTATTTTGTTTTTGAACTAGACTAGTAATTGTAGATACAGTTATGTTATCTCTTCAGTTTTCCCTTGTAAGTTGTTAAGTAAATCGAGGTATAGAAATGTTGGCATCCGGTTGTGGTGAACTAAAAATGTGGGCAGGAGTGCACTAGAAGTTCTATGTTACACAGTGGGTTGCCTTGGCTTATATGTAGTTGCTTAATGCGACCTTGTATATGTTGAAGTGACCTTGTATAGGTTCTAACACTAGTCTTATTACATTTTGCAGAAAATTTATACTGGCTTGAGATTCTAAAGGAGAGTTGAAACCCCAACTAGGTACTTCAGATATTGAGGTGACTACTGCTAAGATTAGCCTTATGTGCTTCATTTTTTGATATTCCTCCCAGCTAATTTCAGATTTGATCGTCGTCTTTCGTGTTTTTCTTCACAGGGGTTGTTGCTGCTGCTTGAAAGAAACCCTATGCAACTACTTTGGATTTTGGTAACTACCGCTAACCTTATCCTTTTCTTTCTTTAACTCTTCAAATGTTTGTTGATATTTTGCTACTTCTTGTTCTTCTTCTTAATAAAAGTGCAATATGTTCTAGGTTATAGTTGTACTCTAACTTGCACATGTTGGTTGCTTCATTTTATCATACCATGCCTCTCTAGCTGATTCATCATGTTCCTTCCATGTTTAAAAACCCGGGTCGGAGTTTTCTTAGTCTTATTATATGGGTTGCGCCGATACTTGGGAATTATGTAAGTACACGAATCGGATTCTCCGATACCCGTATCGGATACGATACCCTCGGATACTTCCCAAAAGGCTTATCAAAAATTTATTAGTTTTTCTAAAGGGTTTTGCTTCATTTTTTTTTTTTTTTTTTTTTTTAAGATCTCTCTTGCTTTCACGTGCTTTGTACATGTGAAGAGGAGAAACACTTAAAAAGAAAATGAAGGAGTTTACTTCCCTCATAATGAGGGTTGAGATAGGAAATTTCAAGTTTGCTAGCAATGTAAGAGGTGTACAATGAGTGTTTTTAGGATTAGATTGAATTTGTGTGCTCTAATACATTCTTGTGTCCTATAAGATTTCATTTGCAAATATTTATGTATGTGGTATCCATACATATTTGTATCGGCCATTTTCGGAGATGCCGAATTGGATTCTTCGATACGTACCGGAATTGGATTCCGTACCAGTATCTGTGCAACCCATGCATGTTGTGCTTGTAACCTCTTTTAGGCATTTGATCTATTGTTTATTTTATTTTTATATATAACCATGTTCACTTCAGAGTTTAAGTTATATCCATTCTTAACTTGTCACTCGGTTCTAAATGATGTTGTCCGCAGCAAATTGTTTTTTGGTTTTACACATTTCTATGTGTACGTCATGTCACACAGGCCAAGAAACTGATTGATATTTTTATTTATCATAAATATATGCAAGCGGAGAAAAAGTTACGGCTAACTTGTTAAGCATCAAAATTGGCAAAAGTCAGACTGAGCCATTTCCTTTGCTGCCAAAACGTAATCATACGTCATTTCCTGCATCACGGGTTATTTAAATCTTACTAGCATATACTCATATTCCACTAGTATATAGGATGAGTACATGATGAAAGAGAAAAAAAATGGGTATTTGTTTTATTGATTTTATGATTTGTTGTTGCTCATCAGTATTTGAACTTTGAAGAACTGGTCAGAGTTGGAACTGAGAACATAGCCAGGGTGTATGTTTCTATGAACTAGCATGTGCAGTTGTTTTGATTGTACTTTAGTATTGTTTCATGTTAAGTTGATTGATTTTTAATGGTAATAAAAGCATGATGAGATTTGGGTGATAATAGAAGCATGTTGAGAGATTTGGGTGTTTGCTGAATTTCCATTTTGATTGTTTATAACATAAATCTGGATTTGCCAGGTGTGACGCTGTGTATACACCAAGGAAACTGTGTGAAGACATGAAGAGAGAACATGGTATCATCATCACTTACAAGCAGGGTCTCACTGGTTTTAAACGGGAATTGAAGCCGTTAGAGAGTCATGCCAGCACCTGGTCTGTTGATGAAGGCTTTATCGAGGAGTCGGTGAAACTCATACTAGTTCAGGAAGAGGAATGGCCGATGTTGGCAGGCGTTGATGTTCGTTGATTGATTGGATGAGTCTGTTGGTGTTGTTGGGCCATGAAGCGAAAACTGGTACTTAGTCAATCTTTCATGTACCTTGGATTTTGTTTTTTTCTTCTTTTTCTGACATGGATAGGTATTGGAACTGTGTTTATTTTTTGGCTTAGAATGCAGACATGTAGCAGATTTGATTATGCATATTTTAGTTTTTGTATGCTGCTGTGGAATTTGATTGCTTTTAGAATTGTTGAGAATGTTTGGTGAGGGGGGTATTTACTGGATTTTCTGTGTATCGTAAATGAAATGAAAATTCTGGTGTAAATTTTTTTTACCGAGAATTAATTAGGACTAGCGTGTCTCCCACTTTTTCAGAAAGTCTCACAACCTTCGAATGTACAACTAGTTTTTCATACTTAGCATCTTTTTTTACTTTCTAGGTAAAAGAAATGTTCTTTTCGACTGTCATTTAATTTGTTCATTTTAACACTCAATTTGTTTGAACTTGTGTGTCTAGAAAATATTTTTTGTTGCCCTAATTTTTGTTAATTGTAAATGCTACTCCTTCCGTCCCACTATTAGTTGACCTATTTGTTCTTAGATTTTGTCTCATTAATAGTTAATTTTACATCATTTGCTACTCATGTTTATATTCGTTACGTAGGTGTTTTAAAACCTGACGAGATTGGGGTATACCCAGATTAATTGGGGTATACCTAATAAGACAAAAAAGGGTCATTATGAAGTAAATCCAAGACACCCCTTAACCCAGATTTTTCAAAATGGCTAAAATGCCCCCACAATGATTAACTCTAATTTAACTAAAATGATTAGATTAGTTAAATTAGTTAGTTGATTTATTTATAAGTTGGGTTTTAGAAATCATTTGGAGGGAGAATTAGTATTAAGTAGTAGAGGAGGTTTAGGGGGGGAAAGTTAGGGTTTTTTTGAAATTTGTGATATGAGTGAAATTAGTGATTCAAATCCTGATTTTGAAGTAGGAGATCCTTCTAACTTTCCTCCTACATATGAGTACTTGTATGATGATCTACCAGACCATGATCGAATGGATTATTTGCATGATCCTCACTTTTATTTTCCTCAAACTCAAGATGGGTATGGAAGTGATGAATGTCTCGAGCCAAACGTAGAGTCCAATGACCAAGAAGAATATAATGGAGCTGCAAGTAATCAGGTAGACAACCTAGGTGGTGAAGATTGTGATTTTTCCATGCAAATGATCGATTTTTGTTATTTTTTTCCACTTCTGCTGTACCGGGTCGACGCTTGTCGATCATGCCGGCCGTAAACGCCGGTGTGGTTGTACTTTGCACAACGTGCCGACTTTTCATAAGCAGTATCATGCCGGCATGGTATAAAATTTGAACCTTTCCGACTTCTATTTTTTTTTGAAGCACAGGAACCATTACTTAAAAATGCTTACGCCGGCATTTTCAAGTTTTAATACATTGCTGGCTGGTTCCATGTCGGTATTGTTTATATTCTCTTACGGGCCGGCTTTTTTCTGCCGGCAGTGTTTTATATGTAGACCATGCCAACTGTGGTAATACATACTAACTAAACTTTTGATGTTGTGTAGATTGTGGCACTGGTACCTATGGCGGATCAGCCTCAAGCTCAGAAAATTAGGGGTCCCGATACTTCCAAACATTATGCTAATAATTTGGAATGGAAGGAAAAAGACGACGCGGTAAATTGGATTGTTGAGAAAGCAAAAGAGAAGATGTGCGTTCTAGTGAAAAACACTCAACAAAAATCTACGCGGTTTGAAATGGTATGCGAGTGTTATGGATCGACGGACGAAAGTCACAAGAGAAAGGGTTATGTGTATGATAAGAAGACAACTAGGGTGTACAAGACGAAGTCTAAGAAGTGTGAATGCCCATTCAAGATTATTTTTAGGAGGAACAAACATGTGGAGAATGAGTAGAGTTGATGTTGGTTGGCATAACCATAAAGATCCGAAAACTCTTGTTGGGCATTGTCAAGTTGCCAATTTGAAACCCCACGAGTTTGAACAAGTAAGAACAAGTTGGGGAATTAAACCAAGCAAGCTCCTTTGTAAGTTCAAGAGGTACGACCCGCATAACCTCTCTTCATTGTCTACAATTTATGTGGCCAAGGCAACCATTAAAAGAATTGAATGGGATGGAAGAAAGGTGATGGAAGAATCACAATGGTTAATACACAAATACAACTACACGGTGAGACACCATGAGTCATCAGAGGGGAAGGTGGATCGTATTTTTCTTGCGCATCCCGATATGATTCAATTGGCGCGTTGCTTTTACCAAGTTCTGTTCATGGATTGTACTTATAAGACGAATAGATACAACATGCCTTTGTTGAACATTGTAGGACAAACCTCGGATAAGCAATCGTTCACGGTGGCATGATGTTTTATGGATCGTGAGAAGGATGATAGCTATGTTTGGGCATTGGAAACTCTAAAGCTTCTCTACCACGAAGACGAGACTCCTTGGGTTATAGTCACTGACAATGAGCAAGCAATAATGAATGCCGTGAGGATAGTTTTTCCAATGCACAAAATTTTCTTTGCACTTGGCATATACAATGCAATCTTAGAAAGAATTGTAGAAGTCATATCCAAAAACTGAAATAAAAAAAAGGAACTAAACGTGAAAAGGAGGAAGATGAACGTCTTAGCAAACTAACTAAAGAGGTGCGATAGAAGGAAAAAGACAAAGAAGACGAAGAATGGAAAGAAGGTGAGATTAAGTTTGGGTTATTCATGAAAGCGTGGGATAAGGTGGTTTGGTCGATGAGTGTGGAAAGATATGAGTTAAAATTGAAGGATTTCGAGGATGATTGGGGGACTAATTACCCCAAACTAGTGGAATATTGCAAGAAACAATGGTTGAGGCCACACAAAGAGAGGTTTGTGTATGCTTATACTTACGAATATAGACATTTCAATATTGAATCCACAAGTATGGTAGAGCAAGCTCATGGGAGACTAAAAGGTCTAATTTTCACGAGTCAAAATGGGATTGTGACGGTGCAACATGCTATCCATGAGTACACTAATAATGATATCGACAAGATAAAAAAAAATTCCAAGAAAGTAGCTTCCGTAAGTTGAAGGAGTTTAAGGAGGAGGATTGGTTGCTTATTGGTATACATAAAAACGTCTCGCATTGGGAAATACGTTTCATGATGAAACATATCGCATTGTATAAAAAGTATGATGACCCGACCACTCCTTGTAAGTGTAGGATAATGAAGGCTATCGGACTTCCATGTCGTCATATGATTGGTAGGTATAAAACTCCCATTCCTCTTGATGATATTGATCCTTACTGGAAGCAATTATATTTCAAACCGACTCCAAGAGAATATCCCGATGAAGAGTTTGGCGACATGGAACTTGGGAGAATAATACTCGACAAGTACCCCACGTTGAATAGGTTGGAAAAACAAACTATGAAGCACAAGTTGATGCCGATTTTTTACCCTTTTATGGAAGAACTTGAAAAACCGGAGAAACAATATCCTAATGGTAGACCAACTACCAAAAAGACGAGGGAGGAAGAAAGAGAACAAATCAAAGAGTTTTTGAGTACAAATTGCGATCAAGATCAACCCGAAAGAGAACAAATCAAAGAGTTTTTAAGTAGAAGTAGTGATCAATCCAAAAGGGAAAACATTAAAGAGCATTTGAGTACAAAGTGCGATCCATCCTGACATGTTTGTACCGAGACGTAATACAAGGAGGAGCTTGCTAAAAAGAAAATGGGTCGTCCAAGGAAGGATTCAACTACACCAACGGTCTCTAACTTGAATACAAATGGCACTCTACCTCTTGAGATTCAAGCAAGTGTGGAATTTGTTGGAAAGAAAAGGGGTCGGCCAAAGAAGGATTTAACTACACCAACGGTCTCTAACTTGAATACAAATGGAACTATACCTCTTGAGAGTCAAGCAATCCAAGGAGATGTTGCGCAGAAAAAAGGTCATCCAAAGAAGGGAGTACAACCGGTGTTGCAAAGGTATCGCAATCAACTCCCTCCAATTATTCAAAATTTCGTGATTGGTACCGACGATGTTCCGAAAGATGGAAATTGCGGGTTTCACGTTATCTCGCAACAATTGGGACACCTAAGTGGAGCGGTTGAGGAGAATCTCACCCAATGCCAATACATTAGAAAGAAGATGACCTCTCGACTAGAAAATGACAAGGAGTTCCATATCTCAATGATGCTAGAAGGTTCCATGGAGGATAAAGAAGCAACTTTCAAAGGTTTTCTAACTAGTGTTAAAGGCCCGGAGGGAAATGCACCGATCAAATGGGAGCATTGGTTGAGAATGCCAGAGTGTGTCCATCTTTTGGCGGATACATGAAATTGTGTGGTACATTTTTTTAGTGAGGGACTATCTATAGCATTTGCACCGAAACATGCGGTTTGCGTGGACCAACTCAAGCTAGCATAGAAGAATTGTCATTGATTTGGTGTATAAAAATCATTTTATTGGTCTACAACTCAATAAGGAATGTCCATTACCTCCTCTATGTAGGTTTAGTTTTTGGGAGAAGTTCACAGACAACAAGAGTAGGGAATGGATGAAGCTTTATGAGGACAACATGGCCCTTTGGAATGTTATAGATGAGTCTAGGGAATGTCCCATAGATTTGACAAAAGGAGGTTCAATATATTTGAGTGAGGAGTGATTATGATTAGGGAATAAGGAAGCTTTTTGTGTAGTGTACAATGGAGTACTAGACAAAACATTCGTACTTTTGTAATCGCATGCGTGTTTTGTGTAATGTACTTTGGAGTGCTACAAATGAATGAAATGGATGTGGTTTTTTGGGTGTATTCTCATTTGGTCGGCATTATATTTATTACAAAACCATGCCGGCTCCACCAGGGTCGGCAAAGTATTATTTCATTAGACTTCCGGCCTAATTGCATGACTGTACAGGAAAAAGCTGCCGGCTTAGAACACCCTTAAAAATATTGTTCCTGGATGTTTTTCTATCAAGCCGGCAAGGTCTTGGTTTTTCCAAGTTGCCGGATTTTAGTGCGCCGGCATTGTTCATAAGGATATCCATGCCGGATAAGAACTCCCTCAAAAATTGTTCATGAATGTTATTTTCTATCAAGCCGGCAAGGTGTATTATAATATCCATGCCGACAAAACAACCGTCGGAAAGCTTTTAATTTAGGATAATGCCGACTATGAAGCCGCCGGCAAACTTATAATTTAGTACAATGCCGACTATGCATCGGATACAAACCTTAATTAAAGCATACAAACGTTAAAAACTTAACCCTAACACATTTGGGACATAGATAATATCTTTTTCCGGTACACAATTTCTTAGGAGAGGTAATTAGCTTCATCTTACCGTTGCAACATGGATCTTTGCATGGTAAAAGGTTTAATTTAGCAACCTCATCTTCATACGGAGCTAGACGCTCATCTATCCAATAGAAAAACACACAACAAGTGAATTTTGAAGCATACGGCTGATATAAACCTCCTACTGCAGCTTTCATGAGAAATAAGAATCTCTTACAACCTTCAATAGTGCATTTTCTTCCTTCAAAGGGACAATTGTTTGCAAAATGACCACTTAGTGTACAAAGACTACAAATATTTGGTGGCGAAACTTCCATTCTTTATGCAAGGTTGAAGATCTTCTTTTTTTCCCTCTGGGAACCTAAACAATACACAAATAAGAGATATAAAAACAAACAACATTGTTGAACACAAATAAGAGATCAAAGTTGTTACACATTGAAATTTGGTTCTGGTCATCTACTAGCCGGCAAGGTATATAATATATAAAATGCCGACCAATAGGTGGCCGACATGGTAATAACCATTCACCTAGCCGACCAAAAAACCGTCAGCAGGGTTGTATTAAATAATTATGCCGGCTATAACTTAAAAAATATCAAGTTTCTGATGCCTACAGTCGGCAAGGTCCAAGTACAATACAATGTCGGCTACAAATTAGCCGGCATGGTTTTGTTGGTATACCATGCCTACCCTGGTTATTGTCTAATAATCGCCATGGCTGATATGAAACTTCGGCAGGTTATTTATCCTCATACAACGCCGGCGCTTAAGAAACAATAACCGCCGGCATGATGTTAAACTATCGGCCTTGCCGGCCAAAAACCCTAAAAATCTAAATTTTCAGTTTCTAACCTAATCTAACAATAAAAAAACACCAAACAATATTGGGTTGAGTTTAGAAATCAACTTATAGTCTTCCTTTCACCTGCGGAGGGTTGTTTTCAACATTCTCAGGGATTGAACTTTCGGTTTTACTAGTTCCATCTTTTCCCTTACCTTTTTTCTCTGATTTGGATCTTTTGATACTTCCTGTTGAATCTATGTTATCTCTTGATCGTTTGGAATCAACCATTTTTCCGGATAATCAAAGTTTTCAAGTTTTAGATGAGATGAAGAAGAAGAAGAGAAGATTAACGGTTTGCTTAAGTTTTTAATTTTAGGATTATTAGATTAAGTAATAGGGTTATTAAGTTAAGTAATATGGTTAATTAGTGAAAGGGTAAAAAGGTGAACTCACCACATTTTGGCCTCCCCTTAGTAAGGGAAAATGTCCATTTAAATTTGGGTATACCCCAATTAATCTTGGTATACCCCAATCAAGTCAGGTTTTAAAATGCTTTTCAATGATATGAAATTTACGACTAGGTCAACTAATATTACTGGGACAGAGGTAGTTCTTTTTTAAGGGATTGTGCCACTACCTTTGTCAAATATCATTCTTATTCGAATCATATAGATTTGTGCTTAGTCAGTAATTGAAGAGTAAATTGAAAAGTAAAATAATGAAATCAACTATCAGACAGAAATGCTTCAAAAAATAAAATAAATACCAGACTAAAAACATCATCAAGATTCAAAGATTTGATCAAACATTCAAGCCTCTCACCTGTTTCTTGGGGTCTTCAATGGGTCCAAAAAACTAGCTCAACTCTTTACCCATTGGATATAAAATGTAATCATCAGTCCTTTTCACAAAACAAGGTTTGTTGTTTAAGATTAGTCTCACCTGCACGTGATGTGATTAGTCTTGCATCATTGCGCCCGTATCTGAAAAAGATTATGGAAGAACGTTTGTTTTTTTAGAAATACTCCCTCCGTCCAACTTTACTTGCCAAAATTGTGTTTTTTTTAGCAAATTTGTACCAAAAAATTGAAATATTTCTCATTAAAATTTTGTAATTATCAAGTCAGAAACAAAAACTAGGATATCAAAATTTATATATTAAACAAACAATTTGGAAGATCAATGGTGTATGTGGAAGTAATTTGATTTTCTTTCAAGTTTTTGCAAAATCCAATTTTGGCAAGTAAAATTGGACGGAGGGAGTAAAAAAGATTTTTTATTTGTAAGAGCAAAAGAAATTTTGGAAGAAAAAAAAGTTTTTCTTAAAAAATAAATGGCTAAAAAATAAAATAGAACAAATAAAACAAATAATAAAAGTATTAAAATTGAATAGTCAAAATTTTTCTTTCAAAGAATAAAGTACGAGGTTGGAGGAGCCATTGGACCAGTGAATCCTTTTTACAAATCGTACCTCGTCAAATTGTTCGCAAAAGTTATCTAGTGTGTCCAAGCTCCAACACATTTCGATAATTTAAACAATGCTTGTTCAGATGTTTTGGCCCCAACAACATATTTTGGTGAAGGCATTTTTATTCATGTGAACATCTTGAATAATAATGTTGGTTATAGAATTCTGTTTCTTTTAAATATCTTGGCTTGATTGGGGTATACCTAGATTAATTTGGGTATAACCAGATTTAAATGAACATAGTGCCCTTACTAAGGGGAGGCCAAAACTGGGTGAAGTTACTTTAGTACCCCTGCACTAATTAACCTAAAAACTAAACCCTAAACTTAAAAATTAAAAACCGTTTAATCGTCTTCTAATCTATCTTCTTTAATCTCTCTCATATTCTCCTTCCTTCATCTTATTCCATCAACCTAAAATTTCAATTTTGATTTTTCTACAAAGAATGGTTGATTCTAAACGATCAAGTAGCAATAGAGATTCAACAGGTAAATCAAAAGATCCAAATCAGGGGGAAAGTTGGAATGAGTAAACCCGAGAATGCAATCCCCGAGAATGTTGAGAAGAAACTCCACCGGCGAAAAGAAGACAGTAAGTGATTTCTAAACGCAAACCCATTATTGTTTTGTGTTTTTTTGATTGTTATATTAGGTTAGAAATCGAAAACTATGATTTTCAGGGTTTTTAGTCGGCAGGGTTTTTTGAAATTTTAGATGCCCGCCTTAAGATTTTAATGGTAGTCGTCAAGGTCGTAACATGAAGATCATGCCGACCTTTCATAACAGACATGGAGACTGTTAAACAATAACCAGGGCCGTCAAGGTATTCAATAATCAACCTTGCCGACTTATCTCTAGTCGGCATTTTCTTAGACTTGTACCGTTCCGACTTTAGGTCACAGAAACTTGATTTTCTTGAATTAATAATCGGCATCTTTCTTGAATAGTACCATACCGACTGTGTGTTAGTCGGCTTGGTAGATGATTACAACCCCTCTAACTATGTATTAGTCGGCAATGTTCATATTATCGACCATGCCGACTGTCTTACCAGAACCATGTTTCAATGTGTATAATTTTCATATCTTTTATTTGTGTATTGTTTAGGTTACCACAGGAAAAAATAGAAGATATCCCTTGTCTTGTTAGCAATGCAGCAAATCTATTGGAATTTATTGACAAGATTTATCCTTCTTTAGAAGATCCTAAAGATGATACTGAAGAGAATTGCCCTATAAGAAAGATACTTATGATGGGTAAGAAAGATCCTGAAGAATTTCGAAGGTTTATGGAGAGTCCTAGGAATCCCCTCAACTATGAAGAATGCATTATCATTAGGGGAGGAAGAAGAGGAGGTTGATCCAAGAACTTTTTTCAAGGCATCTGACTTTTCTGGAGTGAACCCCTATTATAATTTCTGTTGGGTATAACTAAAGGTCGGCAAGGTAACATTGCCGACTTTTCAACAGCCGGTAATGTTAGAAATTACTTGCATACCGACTATAAGTCAGTCGGCAATGTTAGAAATTATTTGCATGACGACTATATGATAGCCGACGTTGTAGGAAATATTTATATACTGACCATAAGATAGATGGCCCAAGATAGTCAGCATATTCTTCATTCATAGACCATTCTGGCAAGAAATAGTCGGCGTTTTCTTCATCCGAAAAAGACCATGCCGGCTATATTTAGTCGACACCTTATTCAAACGTCGACCTTTCCGGACAAAGTTAGTCGGCACCTTATTCAATCTTCGACCTTGCCGATTTTTCACATTTTGAGAACCGAAATTTTTGATCGAAATCGAACTCATAAGACAGACAAAAGGTTTAATCTATTGAATTCTTATTTTCATATAAACTCAATTAGTTAAGCTAATCAGAATTTTTAGTGTTAATTAAACAAGGTTATATTAGCCATTTAGAAAATACATGGTTAAGGGGTAGCTTCTTTTTAATTCAAAATGACCTAGCTTTTGTCTTATTAGGTATACCCCAATTAATCCCAATCAAGCCAGATGGGCAAGATCATAAGGTATTCCTCGTTCTTAAAATAAAAATAAAAGTTGGAAACCAAAATAAGACGTTGGTGAAATATTTCTCTCATACTCCACGGCCAAAGATGAGGTTTTAACTAAGGCAAGTCGAATTTGAAATTTGAATATCTCTTGAATCCAAACTATAATTGGGGGTTTCGGACCTAAAAGAAAAGTCCAACTCCATAGGACAAAAGATGAATCCGGCTTGGCCTTGATGAGATTTTTCATCACTCTCCTCAAAAGTGTGATCCTCCAATCGTCATGTCTGGTCATGCAATCGATTTTGAGTTGTTTGACAGCATCAATAAAACTCATGGCTGCTATTAGGGGTACCAAATTGCTTGTGGGTATGCCAATATTGGTATAGGACAAAACATCCGCAAGCCTTACATTGGTAAGGCCCCAAGCAATTTGGTACCCCCTATTCAACCTCTGAACATCTTCCTCATAAACTGAGGCCGCCAAGTCACATTTGTATTCACGTGTTTTTAGAAAAGTTGGATCCATTGCCACATAGCGCTTCAGTGC
Organism: Papaver bracteatum; assembly: GCA_023529315.1. NCBI lineage: Eukaryota > Viridiplantae > Streptophyta > Magnoliopsida > Ranunculales > Papaveraceae > Papaver > Papaver bracteatum. Next base: position 13,805 of record JAJJWX010001483.1, on the reverse strand, counting down.
CTTGAATATAGCAACAACAACATCGTTTTGCTAGATGTTCGTAAATCTGAATCGTCCTATGATACTGTTCCGGTTGAGCAATTTCCCTGCAATTAATATATGGCAACCATATTCAAGCTTCCGATTTCCTTGAACTGCTCCACTGCCTGATACGGCCGCATCCTTATATCATAGATCCATTCGTAGGTTTTTGCCGCATCCACATAAGCTAAAGCAGCTTCATGTTTTTTACCCAACTTGAAATGATAACCAGCCAGCTTAATATAAACTTTCGCAGCTTCATTCAATGCATCAGCGCTTGGATAGTACATAGCAGCTTTATTATACAAAACAGCGGAATCTTACCTTTTTTCTCCAACTCTTTTTTTTCTTGCTAATGTGTCTGCCATTGAAATTTATTCTCTGGGAGAGAAGAATTTGGTAATAACTCAAAGAGAGAGAGAGAGAGACAGTCGACACCAAAACATAGAATTGAAACAATGTGCACATAGTCAAATAACTGTTTTACTGATCAGTTTACAGGGAAATTCAAGAGCTAGTTTTAACAATCTTGCAATTTAAATTCACCAAACAGTTAATAGACTGAACAAGAGTACTAATTTTATCTGGAATAAATAAAACTCTACTGAAACTCGCACGTAGGAGAAGTCAATCGCCACTGAACTAACACCATTGTAGCTCCATAATGAGCGAGTGCTCCCGCAACGACAAAAACATGGAATATCTGATGACTATGACCAGCAATATCAAAGGCGCCAGGCTTCCATCTCTCTGGTACTCTGCTAACATAGAAAACGACTCCAATAGCATAAAAAAGCGCCATTGCGAGTTCATAAGCTAGAGCAACAAAAATGGCAGGGTGTCCCCAATGAAGAATAACAGCATGAGCAGCAGGAACAACCCCAGAGAAACCCATAGTGAGAAAAAGTGTCGCTCTGAATGATCTGTACTTGGGTGAAGATAGTGCCGGTGCTAGTAAAGTGACTATCACAAGAATTCCAAGGATTGTAATGGATGCGAGGTACAAGTTTCGCGAGTTAGGATTACAGAAGAAAGCATAGTAGATTGGCGTGAAAAACGAACAAACAATCATCAATGAGATGCCAGCATAATCCAAACGCCAAAAGAATAAATTGAGACGGCGAGAGTGGCAAGCAAAGAGATGTGAAACTGAGCTGCAGATTAAACATCCCATTGCCCCTATCAAGAATACGAACCACGGCCAGCGAGGAATGTTTGGAAAGTCGTTGCTTATGAATCCACGGGGGAAGATTACTGACTGAAAGAAGGAACTTACGGTTACAGCTGATGGAATATCTGAATCATTCTGCTGAATCATCATCCATGGCTTCTGAATCGATCTGAATTAAGAAGATGAGCTTGATTTCAAAAAAACTTTGAAAAAAATAAGAATCAAAATCAAATTCCTAACAAACCTGGAAAAACCGGAGAGAAATGATGGAGTGGAACCAATCAAGCTTAACATAGTCAATGATAGGAAAATCAGGAATCCTCCCAAATGCCTGTGCATTGAATTAATCTCTTAATTAAACAGAGAAAGAAATCTGAAGCAAATTACAATGGATGTCTAAGTTTGATTAAACTTACGTCCAGATGTTTAGGGTTTCATTGTGCAAAGAGAAAACACTGAGGAAAATATCTTTTAATGGCCATTCGCATCTATAATAATCCAATATAAACTCATTGTCCTTCATATAATTTGGTAATTCTTCAAACTTGAGTAATCTTGTTTGATAATAATTTTTATTCTCCTTCTTCAACATAATCTCTTCTCTTACTTCTGATGATGATTTCTCTTGATCACTTTTTCGGTTGATGATGTTTTTTCTATTGGTTACTTTTCCGGCCATAATACCAGAAATTAGCCAGTATTTCTCTTGATTTTAAAACCGAGTGAAATTTTTCTACTTTGCTATAATGCTACGCCCACCTCGGATATTCTTGAAAAACATGTTGCCAAGAGATGATGCTAGCTGTTGGTCATGATTCTAGTAAGATTTCTTCTACCCTTGTTGTTGTGAGTTCCAGGCTAAACAAGTATATTTAGATATTTACTTGCTAGCTTATCCCTGCAATTAAATCCGCACCCATCAAACTCTTTAACCTAGACACTAGAAATCTCTACCATGAAGCATTAGTACATTGCCTAACTCCTACTCACACTGTTTCACCCTCAAGATAAGGGGTTGTTTCTCCTTGGCGAGAAATTCAGCAAATAGAAATGTAAAAACAGCACAAAAGCTTGCTATGAGAAGAAATTGATGGAGCTAAGGGAAACAAACAACTTATAAGATATAAAAATTAAGGTTTTCCCAATCAACTTATAAGAAATTCTAATCGACTTTTAGTCGAACACTTCCATGGCATAATCCATGCCTCCAACAGTGACATACAATAAACATTAGACTCACTCCCCGAAGTAACCTAATACATCAACACAAGTTTGAAAAACCCCTTTGGAATCTCAACTCTTGGATTTCAAAGATGTTGATTTGGACTTGGGATTCATGGTGTGACTCCTAGTATTCTCATTTTCAGTGGTCTAAGACATATGAATTAAAACTATCTATAGATTTGATGTTGGTCAATACAATTAATACAGTAAATATTGAAATTGATAAACACAAGTAAATGAGAAGATATAAAATTAAATTGAGAGATTTATGCTCGGAAACGTACATAAGTTGGACCCAATTCCGCTTCGGCCGATGGATTTTTCCTTTCCTGTTGGGAAGAGAGAGAGAATTAGTAGAAGTTTGGTAGCCAAAGTAGATCGGATGGCAGGCTTTAGAGATGAACGTAATCCAACGTTTAACAGTAAAAGTACGTCGGTCAAACATACGTGCTAGAGTAGTTTTCAGATTTCTGTTGTGCTGGAAACTTTTGATTGGTTGGCTGAATCACAGTAATGGTCATCTACTACTTTAGGCTTCTTTCTCATGGGTTGTTCAGGTTGTTGTGTAAATTATGAGCACACCCATGACATGATGCAAACCTGTTTTTTTTATGGAATTGATAACGCACACTCATTAGTTATGCGAAACAGTTCATTTGGTATCAACCAGATACGAACGCGTGCTACATATTCAAGATGACGAATTGGATAATGTCACCAAGTCACACCATAAGCTCAAAATTAGGGGTTTTATTAGTTGTCTTCCACTATGTAAACCCCTATCTAAGGGACCAGCCACCAATGTAGAAGGAAAGATCTTTTTGGCGAGCCTGAGTAGACATTTAGGAGAGAGAAGGTTATTTGTTTTCCAAGTTAGGGTTTTCTCATAGTGGAAAATGAATGATTGTCCCTCCTCTTGATTTTTTTTTTTTTTTTGATTCAAAGTCCCTCCTTTTGATGGGTCTTCACAAATATCCCTAACAGACTTTATTTTTTAAATGACTAATTTACCCCTTGATTAATTTGTTAAATTAAACTAAAAATCAACTTATCTTGATTCATCATCAAAACATGAAAATAAAAATTGAAAAAAATAAAGCCAAAATCGGTATATGTTCATGCTCTCATAAACCAATTTTTGGTTGATTTTTTCAATTCATGAAAAAAAAACCCAAAATCGGTTTTTACACATGTACACAAAATTTAAATCATACTCTGAAAATGAGTATGATTTCATACTCGATTTCAGTTCGCGTATAAATTTCATACTCATTTTGAGATCGAGTATGAAATCATATTCGTTTTGAAATGGTGTAAAATCATATTAATACTCATTTTTAATTCGGGTATTACCAGAATCGGTTTACACACGATGCACACATAAAAACCGATTATTGGCATTGCATAACAAGAATCGGTTTATAAAAGTGCTCATGTAATCCGAATCTAACAAAAAAAAAGTTAAGAAAAATTGAGAATTTTTTATTACAACAATCGGTTTACTCGACACACATATAAAATCTGATTTTAGCATTATACATCAACAATCGGTTTTTATAAGTGCTAATGTAATCCGATTCTGGTTCAAATTTCTCGAACCAGAAAACATATCAAGGACAATCGGTCTTTGTGGGCATGAACATAAACCGTTTATATTTTCAAATGGATCACATATACATTAACGTTTACCGATTCTGATAATCCAAGAAAAATTAGATTTCAAAATTTTCAATTTTTTAGCGATTTTATGTGACTAAAACCTATTTTATAGGATTGAGTTGAGAATTAAGGAAAGAAGAAGAACCAGTTGAAGTGGAGATGGAAATGAATTTGATTTTGATTTTAGTTTTTAATTTTATGATTTTAGTTTTATGGGGAAAAATTAGTAGTATTAATATTTAATAAAGGGTAAATTGGTAGTTTATAATTTTTTTATCCAGTAGTCATAGGCCCAAATTTAGCCAGAATATTTATTGGGGTTTCCCTTTCTCATATCATCTTCGTACTAGTTCTATAATTAATAAAAGAGTTTTGAGAATTTCATCTTGGTTTCTTATGCAAACCCATTTCATTTAAATAATGTACCCTTTTTCGTATCATCTTTGTACTAGTTCTATAATAATTAATAAAAGAGTTTTGAGAATTTCATCATAGTTTCTTAGTATAGGATTGGTAATAATAAAATATATGGAAAGTTTTAGTTTTTTTTTTTATGCTAAGGCATAGGCTGGCCCCGCCCTCGGGCAACAGAGCCACCGCTTGCCCCCACTGAGCAAACTCGGCCCTTCTAGAACCCATGTTAAAGTTAGTTTTTTTTAAATTATACATGAGTGGAGACTCAAACCGCTGACCTCCTACTTGAGTGTCAGGCTCCTGGCCAACTGGGCTAACCCCTGATGGTTTGGAAAGTTTTAGTATTTAGGGTTATATTTAGTATTTGATATATTTTGTATGAAGTGATTTACAAGCATTATTCTTGCATACCAAGTTACGGTAACGATATATATACCCTATGGGTTCTCAATGTAAAACATATCATTCAATAATATAATTCTCTTTTATCTTTATATTTTCAAGTTCTGACTTGGTATCAGCGGGTTCGATCCGGACCTGTTGCCCACCTCGTTTTCTTTTCTAACAGGCGGCGGTAGTCTCCAATGCTACCGTCCGCTGGATCTTTCCTCCGCTGCAATATGATTAGTTTTTCTTATTAGGTTTTTTTTTTTAAGTTAAAAAAAAAGAGAGGCGTATGTTAGTTTTCTTCCACCAAACCCTTAATTCCCCCATCTTACTACTATTCTGTTCCCCTTTCTTTGTGCCTCTAAATCTTTCCATCGCCGCCTCTTGCGTTTGTTTTCTCTCAATCTTAAACTAATTTCTTTTCACACCTTCGGTTTCCGTAATTTCTCTTTCCCATTAATTCATCACTTTTCCATCTTTACTTTCTCTGTCCGTATACATCAACTTTTCCCATCTCCCTGCTTACTGTTCACATCACTACGTTTCCTTATTGTTTAATTAATTAATATCCCACCAATTCTCTTCTTTCTTCTTATACCTATAGTTGTTCCTTAACCAACACCCATCATATTCATTCTTCGTCAACTTTTCTAATCCCAATTTTGCAGGGTATTATCTCTTTTCTCTTAGCGATGGTTCTTATATGCTCCATCAATGGTTCTGTTATTTTCGCAACTTTGGCGGTTCTCCTAATCAGTATTCTTTTTAATGGCGACGCGCTTCTTCTAATACTTCTCGGGCGTTTATTGGCACCGCACTTCATCAACAATTTTCAAGGCCAATCTCATGTGATTGGCAATCCCCATGAGATTGAGGGAGGGTGTTAGAGTATAGGATTGGTAATAATAAATTATATCGAAAGTTTTAGTATTTAGGGTTATATTTAGTATTTGATATATTTTGTATGAAGTGATTTACAAGCATTATTCTTGCATACCAAGTTACGGTATCGCTATATATATATACCCTATGGGTTCTCAATGTAAAACATATCATTCAATAATATAATTCTCTTTTATCTTTATATTTTCAAGTTCTGACTATGTTAGATTATTTCATAAATTATCAATAAGGTGTGTTTGTAGGATTTCCTGCCACTACCATTGTTTCTTATGCAAACCCATTTCACAATTATTGATTGTTAATTTATTATCATCACAATAAACACCAATATCAATACCAATGTTGTCGATCTAGCTTCTCGGCTGGGTCCGAGACACCGATACAAAGCCATCTCGCCGGGATATTTGGCCGGAATTTCGGAGCACTAATAGTACAGTAAAACCTCTATAAAATAATACTCTATAACGGAATAAACTCCATAAATGAATAAAAAAATTTGGTCCCAATTTGGCTTAATCTTTGTAAAATTTACCTCTATATAAGAATAAACTCTATATTAGGGATGGCAATTTGCCCCACCCAAACCCATCCCCGTGGGGATCCGCCCCTATGGGTTAGGGCTTTACCCGTATAAACGGGGAACGGGGCGGGGTACGGGGAATCCCCGAAAGTAGTGATGCGGGGATGGGGCGGGGATGGAATTCAAGGTCCCCACCCCATACCCGCCCCATTGCCATCCCTAACTAGAGGTAGATTTGTAAGTATCCAACGTAATCGACTTCATCCAAAAACACTGGAAGCTCTGATATGCACTCAAGATTGACTGTGGGATAAGATGAAAGATAAAAGAATATTTGTTGAAATAAAGCAATTTTTACTTTTAAATATTTTTTTATTGTTATGTGATATATTTTCTTTATATTTCAGTGCGTGGATTAAAATCTTAACGGGGAACTTTTTGGGAGGATAATGAAGAAGACCATGATGAGATGATTAACATGGAGGAAGATGGTTAATAATGAGGATTAAAGAACCATAATACTTAATTGTGGATCAATTGTTTGCTTTATTTTCCAGTTTTAGTTGATTATTATAAACTTAAAATTTTAGAATGGACTGATTAGGTTATTATTATTGTTGTTTGAACCATTATAATTATTTTTAAATTATAATTATTTTAAATATTTAGTGTAAATGGTAACCCATGGGAAACTCATCCCCAACGAGGATTCCCCATATCCGTCCACGCTCCATTCTTATGGGGAACGGGTAGGGGATGGGTTTTGACTTTTTGAACGGGGTAGGGGATGGGATTCAAGGTTCCCGCCCCATTGCCATCCCTACTCCATATAAGAATAATTTTATATGGTCCCAATAATATTATGAAACAGAGGTTTTACTTTAGTCTAAAATGGACGGTTTGCAATTTATAAGTATAGAAACTTAATATAATTCCATGTGTCAATTAACTCTCCAGATCCGCAACACCTGTATACCCTTTGGTCATTTGAAATCAGCGTCACTAGCAGTAAGAAATAGTATTAGCTTCCTCATTTTTCTTTAAGAATTGAATTTCTGTTTCTCTCTAACTCTCTCACAGGAGTAATTTTCTTAGAAGCTTTGTGGTTAAGACTTTGGTTTTATTAACCGAAATCTTCTATAGAAGATCATGTTTAATTGATAATGATTTTGGAGAAATTAAAAAAAGGAAAAAGGAGATCAACGAATTCTGGAAACTATATTGGTGAGAGACTTTCAATCATAACAGGGTTGATGATGGTGTTAGATTAGAAAAAAAACAATTGCTCACTAATTAGAGATACTGATTTGATCGATTGGGCAGTGGTGATACTGATTTGTGTATCATTGTATGGCGTTTTTTTTTTGTTTGTTTGATTTTTCAATGGTGTTTCTTTTGACTGAGGAGTTTCAATTAAATAGAAACCTTAGAAATAGTTAAGCCAACGAAATTCCGGCCGAGATTACAACCGATATCGAAAAATCCCGGCGAGATTAACTAGTGAGATCTCGTCTGGGCGAAAATGTGGATTACTACATTGATCAATACCGTAAGCAATAACTGTCACCATTCACAGCAACATGAGAAAAATTGGGATCCTTTATCCGTAATCAACGGAAAAAAGAAACCAAATATTCAACTTGGGTTAAATAACAGTTAGGTGACATCACGTCTTACTAAATCTAACGGCCGGTTTTGCATAAGAAACCAAAGAGGCTCTCGCACATTTTTTTCTTCCAAAAACTGAAACACTCATAAGGTTAAAAATTCATCTTAATTATTGTTAAAATGCTGGAAAAATACCCATTGAGCCTGTCACATCCCAAATCGCTAGTCCACTGCACAAACCAGTTCTCGATGAATGATATTTTAGGGACTACTTAAAAATGGAGGGGATTATTCTTCGTTCTTTGGGTGGATATTTGAAGTAATTTTGAGCTCTCTTATCTATTTTTTTTAATACCAAATTTATTCTTGGTAATTAAATAAGTTAGTGTAGTGATATATTCTTTATTTTAGTTCTTATTAATTTATCGGTTAATACATCACTCTAGGTCGGGTTCTTTCAAGAAGTGTAGTGATTAATGATTTAATTAATGATTAGTGAGATTAAATTAATAAGTTGATTTTTTTCAAAAGAAGAATTATTGATAGGGAGACAAAGAAGATGAAGATGAGGGTTGAGGAAGAAAAAAAGTTGGATCTTTTTCTTTAAGAGCCACAGCAAGAGTATGATGTTTTTGGTATTCATGGATACATCGAATTTAGTTAATGGTGCTTGAATTGGCCAAAACATTCCTAAAAATGAACAATTTACAAATTGATTTCGGTTTGGTTAACAAAGTTCGGCTACGACATCTGAAAAACATGTAGCCGAACTCATCTGCAAGTGTAGATGGTGGCGGCGGTTTGAGGTGGTCGATGGGAGGAGGTGGTTATATATATATATATATAGGTGTTGGTGATGAGAGGAGCTGGTTATATATGTTAAGGGTAGATTAGTCATTTCCACACTTTAAAACACCCCTTATAAAGGTAGTTATATAGATATATGTTAAAGGTGGGTAGTCATTTCCACGGTTTGAAACACCCCTTATAAATATAAATATAAATATAAATATAGGGTAGATATTCTTATTTAGTAGTCCCCACCATTTTTGAGGGGTGCCCAAAAAAAAATCGTTCTTCTCCGTTAACTTCTGCCTTGTGACATCCCAGTGGCTCAAGTTTGAAGTCATTGAGAACTGCGTTTGTTTTGAATTCAAAATCATATCTCTTGGCCTATAATAATAATGGACAATATTCTTGTGTATGAAGTTTAATTGAGAAATTCACACTGCCCAAGGTTTTCCTCACAATCCTCTCCAAAACCATGAAACCCCATGTGCAGCGAATTCTTGGAAACAACCAAAACTTTGGAAATATTAATTTTACCTTAATCCCCAGTTAATTTTTTTATGTTTAGGAATCATTTTTTTGATCTCAAGAAACTTAATCCTTGTTTGACATTCGTATTCATGGAGAAAGATCAGTCTGCAACTGTCTTCAGTTTCCGCAGTTTCTGTTGCATTTTAGCTGTCGTCTCTTCGGTGTCTTCTATTTCATTCTTAGTCTTATTATATCCATGTTGTGCTTGTAACCTCTTTTAGGCATTAGATATTTTCTTTTTATATCCATGTTTGCTTGTTCTTCATAAATGTGTACTAATGTCGGATATAGAATTCTGTTTCTCTTTCATATTAGGTCTTCTTATATAGGCTTCAGTAATCCTAATTAGTACTAGGACTAAACAAGGAAATCAAACTAATCTATGAAACAGATCAAAACTAGGAAAAGGAAGTCCTGCGAAATAGTCTTATTATACCAGTGGAACTGGGGCTAATGCAGTTGGATGTCTACATAAGAGTTTAAGTTATATCCATCCTTAACTTGTCACTGGGTTCTATATGACGTTGTCCGCAGCAAATTTTTTTTTTTTTTTGGTTCTACACATTTCATGTATCTGCTTCATTTTGAGGTTTTGATGGTATACTCGCAGCATAAATTTCCTTTTTTTTTTTCTTATATAGATTGCCATTTTATTGAATGTTTCAGTCTATTTTGATGGTGTATACTTTCAGTGCTTCATGATGGTTAATGTGTAAAATAGGGGGGGGTCTCTTTGTTACACGAATCTGTTTTTTTTTTTTTTTTTGATCCGAGAGTTTACCGACTTTCATTGTCATTGTCCCTGTTCTGCTGTAGGTTCAAAAATATATACCTGTTACAAATTTAAGAAATGGTGTAGGGGCGGTCTCTTTGTTACACGAATCTGTTTTTTTTTTTTATCCGAGAGTTTACCGACTTTCATTGTCATTGTCCGTGTTCTGCTGTAGGTTCAAAAATATATACTTGTTACAAATTTAAGAAATGGTGTTCCTGATCCGAGCTTCTACCCCAAATTCAAGAAATGGTGTCATGATTACTTTGTGCCCTCGTTTTCTGACTATAGATATTCTTGTAGAACTTGTTACAAAGAGCGAATGCTGTTGGTCAGATTTCATAGTATGATTCTAGTAAGGTTTTTTTGAATTGAGTTAAAGGGTCTCTGGGAGCACTTGACTTTCAGATTTTTTGTTATTATGAGTTCCAAGCTAGAGGAAGCTCAGCAAGTATTTAGATATTTACTGGTGGTCGTGGCGGCACCAACCTAGTTAGGCTGGCTGATTCACGGTAATGCTCCACATTGGGGCTGAATTGATTAACATGTTCTGTAAATTATGAGGCTAACCTGTTTTATGTAATCGTTACTTGTTCAAAATGTTAGCAATAATTTTACTGCAATAAGGGAACCCCATGTGCAGCTAATGCTCGAAAGCAATCAAAACTATTGGAAATATAATTTTACTTCAATTCCCAGTTAATTTTTTTATGTTTAAGAATCATTTCTTTGACATTCATATTCATGGAGAAAGATCAGTCTGCAACTGTCTTCAGTTTCTGTTGCATTTTAGTTGTTGCCTCTTCGGTGTCTTCTATTTCACTCTTCTAATGGTCCCAGTACTACTACTCTGCTAGCTCATCGTCGTCGTTTTCATCGCTGTTATACGATCAAAACACACCCATTAATCTCCTCACTTGTACACAAGCTTGGAACCATCTTTCTTTCTCCCCGACCCTCCTAAAAAGCTTCTCAAGAAATGGCCTCAAAGAAATCTTGCGGGAGGTCTTGAACGTCACGAGATAACCCTCCACTTAGCTCTGGCGAAACGAGGCCACGAGCTTCACATTTTCACTACCACCACCAATTCATCGTTGAATGACACAAATACTAATATGAACTTCCATCTATCCAAGCCAACTTCAGGTGGATATCTTGATGCGGTTCACACCGAAAGCATTCAGGTTGGAGGAATTCCTGAATCAGAAGCAGCATTGGTGTTGGGGATGGCAGGAAGGTTAGTAAAATATAAAGGACATCCAACAGCGACGGAGCCAAGGCTCGTTCTTCTAAGTGGGGTCTAAAATTTTTTCTTTCTCACTTGTACTCATTTAACCTTAGAAAACAGCATAATTATCAACCTAACCATTCATTTTTGCCCCCATAAGAGACCGAATTTTCAAGAAAACCATACAATTTTATACTAGGAACCAGATGACATCCAATTATGTTCGAAGCTCTTTCACAGATTTTAGCAGAACAAGATGATGCATTTCGCAAAAGGGTATATGTTATTATTGCTGGAGACGGAGCCAGATACAAAGAACTTGGTTCTAATTTGTTGGTTTTGGGTCCGTTGAAACAATCTGAATTGGCAATCTTTTACTATGCAATAGATGTTTTTGTTAATCCTACAGTCGGAGCACAAGAACTAGATCATACATTGTTAGAAGCCACACTTTCTGGTAAGCAGGTGATGGCTACCAGATTTGCCAGCATAACTGGTTCAGTGATAGTCGGTCCGGAGATGGGTTACACGTTTTCACCAACAGTAAGTTCATTGAAGGATGCCCTTCTCAGTGTTATAGGAGATGGCAGGAAAATTTTAGAGAAGAAAGGTCAAGTTGGCAGACAGCGAATCCATGTATCATCATCCTGTAATATCCAACACTCAACTGGTTTTTATGACCGTTGCAAGACATTTTTCACCACCTTGTTGAAGTTCCTCCGGCAACTCAATCACCTTACATTGTCGATCACAAATGTCATTAGTACCTCCAATGTCCAGAGATACAATTCTATTACCGTTTAATTCAATCCAATACAAGACTCCATTGACTATATCTTGTTTGTAAGGACGATCAGGGCTACTGTTTATTCAAAACAATAATCCAAGGACCATTTTTGAAGGGCAAAATCGTCAAAAACCAGAGGGTCGTACTGTCCAGATGGAAGGTAAACATTTTGACTTTGACTGACTCTGTCTCTGTATAATCAAAATTTCTTCTTCAATTATTATCTGCTCTCTTACTGATTCTTCTTCTTCTTCTTCTTCTCTTCCATATATTACAGAAGACAGATAGATTGAGTTGATGCTGCAAACCCTATTTAGTTTCAATTTTGAGGTGATTACTTTACTGCTAACCTTAATTTATCTCAATTTCTGATGTTTCTCCGAATAAATTTCAACATCCAATTAATCATCTTGGTTTTAACTTCACAGGGTTAATTACATTTTGCTTGATTTTCTGTATATCTGCATGGTATGTCAATGGCCTCTTTTAGCTATTACATCTGGTTTATTATCTTTTTCTTATGGTATGATGAAGACTGAATGATAAATTCATTAGTTGTTGAATGACTTGGGCTTCATGTTTTTATCTTTTCTTATTTATACAAGTATGGGGATAGAAATGTGGGCAGGAGTGCAGGCTTATATGTTGTTGCTTAATGTGACCTTGTATATGTGCTAACACTAGTCCGAGTATTATCTTTTCTTATTTATACAGGTTTAGGGATGCATAATACATGTAACATATTTTTTTTTTATTTTTTTTTTCTTTTGCATCGACTTAGACTAGTACATTGGCTAATGTCTAGCATCTGAACTGTACTTATGTTTGCTCGCAAATGACCCTTCGATCAAAGGCAGACCACCACTCAGTTAGGCGACTGAGAGGTGGATACGATGACTTCGAAAGCACACCACTCAATGACGCGCTTAAGAGGAGGAAAGGAACATGGCGAAGCCAGACCACCAATTAGTTACGCGACTGAGGTCCCATTACACATGTGGAATTCAAAGGCTATTTCTAAGATTGCTAGTGTGATTGGGAAACCTATTATGATGGATAAACTTACTGCTAATAGAGCTAGAATGAGTTTTTCTAGGGTGCTGATTGAAATCAATGTTGATTGTGAATATCCTAGTTCTGTTCCAGTGTTTATCCTTGGAAAACATATTGTAGATGTCACTGTGGAATATCCTTGGAAGGCTCCTAAGTGTAATGCCTGTAATTCTTTTGGGCATGTTGCTGTTAAATGTCCTTGGGCTAAACCAAAGGAGATTGTTATGGAAGCTCCTAAAAAGACTGCTAGTGTTGGGAATCAGCAGACTTGGTTGGTGAAAGGTTCTAGGAAATCTAATTCTCAACTGGTTATTAATACTGCAATAGATGATGTTTCTATTTCTGAACATGTGAGTATGGAGGAGGTGGTTGTGTCTCCAGAGGGCAATAAGGAAAATTTGTTTATGGAAGAAGAGCAAAATGTGAACATACCTACTGCTAATAAGTTTGATGCTTTGCTTGAGATGTTTCAAGACTCACAAAATCCTGTGAGCATTCCTACTGCAAATATCATTGGTTCTTCAGGGACTGCTTCTGGAAGTCAGCATCATCTTTCATCGGGAGTCTCTAAAGGTAAATCGTTCTTTAAAGGGAATGTTTCTTCTAGTTTGTCTAGTCTGGCTCCAGATCTTAAGAAATATAGGCCTGTTAAGAAGCCCCTTATTGCCTTAAATAATGTTTAAAATAGGAGGCTGGAATATTAGGGGGTTGAATGACTCTCTAAAACAGCGTGAAGTA
>JAJJWX010001482.1:0-92473 GCA_023529315.1 Papaver bracteatum | reverse complement strand
AGAAACTTCGAGTCTAACTCTAGTAATCTTTGAACATGTGTTGTTCAATTTTGATATATTTCATCTCCGCAGGTCATCCGGACGAGAAACTCAAGTCTAACTCTAGTAATCTTTGATCTTGTGATGTTTAATTCTGATATATTTAGTCTCCAGTTCACCAGAAACGAGAAACTCAGGTCTAACTCTAGTAATATTTGAACATGTGATGTTTAATTATGATATATTTCTACCTCAGATCACCCGAACGAGAAACTCAGGTCTAACTCTAGTAATCTTGGAACATGTGATGTTCAATTCTGATATATTTCTTCCTCAGATCATCCGAATCGAAAACTCGGGGTCTAACTCTAGCAATCTTTGAACCTGTGATGTTCAATTCTGATATATTTCGTCTCCAGTTCACCCGAACGAGAAACTCATGACTAACTCTAGTAATCTCTAAACATGTGATGTTTAATTCTGATATATTTCATCTGCAGGTCACCCGAACGAGAAACTCAGGTTTAACTATTGTAATCTTTGATCTTGTGATGTTCAATTCTGATATATTTCGTCTCCATTTCATCCGAAAGAGAAAGTCCGGTCTAACTCTAGTAATCTTTGAACCTGTGATGTTCAATTATGATATATTTCGTCTTCAATTCATCCGAAAGAAAAACTCAGGTCTAACTCTAGTAATCTTTGAACCTGTGATGTTCAATTTTGATATATTTTGTCACTAGTTCATCCGAAAGAAAACTCTGTGTCTAATCTAGTAATATTTGAACATGTGATGTTCATTTATGATATATTTCGTCCTCGTTCATCCGAAAGAGAAACTCGTGTCTAACTCTAGTAATCATTGAACCTCGATTTTCAATTCTGATATATTTCATCTGCAAGTCACCCGAACGAGAAACTCAAGTTTAAATCTAGTAATCTTTGATCTTGTGATGTTCAATTCTGATATATTTCGTCTCCAGTTCACCCGAACGAGAAACTCAGGTCTAACTCTAGTAATCTTTGAACATGTGATGTTCAATTATGATATATTTCTTCCTCAGATCACCCGAACGAGAAACTCAGGTCTAACTCTAGCAATATTTGAACCGGTGATGTTCAATTATGATATATTTCGTCTCCAGTTCATCCAGACGAGAAACTCAGGTCTAACTCTAGTAATCTTTGAACATGTGATGTTCAATTCTGATATATTTCGTCTCCAGTTCATCCGAACAGGAAACTCAGGTCTAACTCTAGTAATCTTTGATCTTGTGATGTTCAATTCTGATATATTTAGTCTCCATTTCACCCGAAACGAGAAACTCGTGTCTAACTCTAGTAATCTTTGAACTGTGATGTTCAATTACGATATATTTCTTCTCAGTTCATCCGAACGAGAAACTCAGTCTAACTCTAGTAATCTTTGAACATGTGATGTTCAATTCTGATATATTTCTTCTCTCAGTTCATCCGGAACGAGAAACTCAGGTCTAACTCTAGTAATGTTTGAACCGTGATGTTCAATTATCGATATATTTCGTCTCCAGTTCATCCGAACGAGAAACTCGGAGTCTAACTCTAGTAATCTTTGAACATGTAATGTTCAATTCTGATATATTTAGTCTCCAGTTCATCCGAACGAGAAACTCAGGTCTAAATCTAGTAATCTTTGAACATGTGATGTTCAATTCTAATATATTTCTTTCTCAGATCATCCGAACGAGAAACTCAGGTCTAACTCTAGCAATATTTGAACTTGTGATGTTCAATTATGATATATTTCGTCTCCAGTTCATCCGAACGAGAAACTCAGGTCTAACTCTAGTAATCTTTGAACATGTGATGTTCAATTATGATATATTTCTTCCTCGAGATCATCCGAAAGAAAAACTCCAAGTCTAAATCTAGTAATCTTTGAACCTGCGATGTTCAATTTTTGATATATTTCGTCTCCATTCATCCGAAGAGAGAAACTCGATGTCTAACTCTAGTAATCTTTGAACTTGTGATGTTCATTTCTGATATATTTCAATTCTCCGCTTCACCGAACGAGAAACTCGAGTCTAAATCTAGTAATCTTTGAACATGTGATGTTCAATGCTAATATATTTCTTTCTCAGATCATCCGAACGAGAAACTCAGGTCTAACTCTAGCAATATTTGAACCTGTGATGTTCAATTATGATATATTTCGTCTCTAGTTCACCCGAACGAGAAACTCAGGACTAACTCTAGTAATCTTTGAACATGTGATGTTCAATTCTGATATATTTCATCTGCAGGTCACCCGAACGAGAAACTCAAGTTTAACTCTAGTAATCTTTGATCTTGTGATGTTCAATTCTGATATATTTCGTCTCCAGTTCATCCAAATGAGAAACTCAGGTCTAACTCTAGTAATCTTTGAACCTGGGATGTTCAATTATGATATATTTCTTCTTCAGTTCATCCGAGTGAAAAAACCAGGTCTAACTCTAGTAATCTTTGAAAAGGGGATGTTCAATTCTGATATATTTCGTCTTTAGTTCATCCGAATGAGAAACTCAGCTATAACTCTAGTAATCTTGGAACATGTGATGTTCATTTATGATATATTTCATCCTCAAGTCATCATCCGAAATAGAAACTCATTTCTAACTCTAGTAATCTTTGAACCTATGATGTTCAATTTTGATATATTTCTTCTCCAGTTCACCCGAACGAGAAACTCAAGTTTAACTCTAGTAATCTTTGAACTTGTGATGTTCAATTCTGATATATTTCGTCTCGATTCACCCGAACGAAAACTCGGTGTCTAACTCTAGTAATCTTTGAACATGTGATGTTCAATTCTGATATATTTCTTATTCAGATCATCCGAACGAGAAACTTAGGTCTAACTCTAGTAATATTTGAACCGGTGATGTTCAATTATGATATATTTCGTCTCCAGTTCATCCAGACGAGAAACTCAGGTCTAACTCTAGTAATCTTTGAACCTGTGTTGTTCAATTCTGATATATTTCGTCTCCAGTTCATCCGGACGAGAAACTCATGTCTAACTCTAGTAATCTTTGATCTTGTGATGTTCAATTCTGATATATTTAGTCTCCAGTTCACCAGAAACGAGAAACTCAGGTCTAACTCTAGTAATCTTTGAACATGTGATGTTCAATTATGATATATTTCTTCCTCAGATCACCCGAACGAGAAACTCAGGTCTAACTCTAGTAATCTTTGAACATGTGATGTTCAATTCTGATATATTTCTTCCTCAGATCATCCGAACGAGAAACTCAGGTCTAACTCTAGCAATATTTGAACTTGTGATGTTCAATTCTGATATATTTCGTCTCCAGTTCACCCGAACGAGAAACTCAGGTCTAACTCTAGTAATCTTTGAACATGTGATGTTTAATTCTGATATATTTCATCTGCAGGTCACCCGAACGAGAAACTCAGGTTTAACTATTGTAATCTTTGATCTTGTGATGTTCAATTATGATATATTTCGTCTCCAGTTCATCCGAAAGAGAAAGTCCGGTCTAACTCTAGTAATCTTTGAACCTGTTATGTTCAATTCTGATATATTTCGTCTTCAATTCATCCGAAAGAAAAACTCATATCTAACTCTAGTAATCTTTGAACCGGTGATGTTCAATTCTTATATATTTTGTCTCTAGTTCATCCGAAAGAAAAACTCAGGTCTAACTGTAGTAATATTTGAACCTGTGATGTTCATTTATGATATATTTCGTCCTCAGTTCATCCGAAAGAGAAACTCAGGTCTAACTCTAGTAATCTTTGAACCTCTGATTTTCAATTCTGATATATTTCATCTGCAGGTCACCCGAACGAGAAACTCAAGTTTAAATCTAGTAATCTTTGATCTTGTGATGTTCAATTCTGATATATTTCGTCTCCAGTTCACCCGAACGAGAAACTCAGGTCTAACTCTAGTAATCTTTGAACATGTGATGTTCAATTATGATATATTTCTTCCTCAGATCACCCGAACGAGAAACTCAGGTCTAACTCTAGTAATCTTTGAACCGGTCATGTTCAATTATGATATATTTCGTCTCCAGTTCATCCAGACGAGAAACTCAGGTCTAACTCTAGTAATCTTTGAACTTGTGATGTTCAATTCTGATATATTTCTTCTCCAGTTCATCCAGACGAGAAACTCAGGTCTAACTCTAGTAATCTTTGATCTTGTGATGTTCAATTCTGATATATTTAGTCTCCAGTTCACCCGAACGAGAAACTCAGGTCTAACTCTAGTAATCTTTGAACATGTGATGTTCAATTATGATATATTTCTTCCTCAGATCACCCGAACGAGAAACTCAGGTCTAACTCTAGCAATCTTTGAACATGTGATGTTCAATTATGATATATTTCTTCCTCAGATCACCCGAACGAGAAACTCAGGTCTAACTCTAGTAATCTTTGAACCTGTGTTGTTCAATTATGATATATTTAGTCTCCAGTTCATCCGGACGAGAAACTCATGTCTAACTCTAGTAATCTTTGAACCTGTGATGTTCAATTCTGATATATTTCAGTCTCAGATCACACGAACGAGAAACTCAGGTCTAACTCTAGTAATCTTTGAACATGTGATGTTCAATTCTGATATATTTCTTCTCCAGTTCACCCGAACGAGAAACTCAGGTCTAACTCTAGTAATCTTTGAACATGTGATGTTCAATTCTGATATATTTCTTCCCCAGTTCATCCAACGAGAAACTTAGGTCTAACTCTAGTAATATTTGAACCTGTGATGTTCAATTATGATATATCTGGTATCCAGTTCATCCGAACGAGAAACTTATGGCTATATGTAGTAATCTTTGAACATGTGATGTTCAATTATGATATATTTCGTACCCATTTCATCTGAACGAGAAACTCAGATCTAACTCTAGTAATCTTTGAACCTGTGATGTTCAATTCTGATATATTTCGTCCCCAATTCATCCGAACGAGAAACTCAGGTCTAACTCTAGTAATCTTTGAACATGTGATGTTCAATTCTGATAAATTTCTTCTCCAGTTCATCCGATCGAGAAACTCGGGGCTAATTGTAGTAATCTTTGAACATGTGATGTTCAATTATGATATATTTTGTCCCCATTTCATCCGAACGAGAAACTCAGATCTAACTCTAGTAATCTTTGAACTTGTGATGTTCAATTATGATATATTTCGTCTCCATTTCATCCGAAAGAGAAACTCAGGTCTAACTCTAGTAATCTTTGAACATGTGATGTTCAATTCGATATATATTTCTTCCTCGATCATCCGAATGAGAAACTCAGGCCTATCTCTAGTAATCTTTGAACCGGTGATGTTCAATTCTTATATATTTTGTCTCCAGTTCATCCTAACGAGAAACTCAGGCCTAACTCTAGTAATCTTTGAACCTGTGATGTTCAATTTTGATATATTTTGTCCCCAGTTCATCCGAACGAGAAACTCAAGTCTAACTCTAGTAATCTTTGAACTTGTGATGTTCAATTCTGATATATTTCGTCTCCAGTTCATCCGAACGAGAAACTCAGGTCTAACTCTAGTAATCTTTGAACTTGTGATGTTCAATTATGATATATTTCTTCTCCAGTTCATCCGAACGAGAAACTCAGGTCTAACTCTAGTAATCTTTGAACCTGTGATGTTCAATTATGATATATTTCTCTCCAGTTCATCCGAACGAGAAAACTCGGTCTAACTCTAGTAATCTTTGAACATGTGATGTTCAATTATGATATATTTTAGTCTCCGGTTCATCCGAACGAGAAACTCGTGTCTAACTCTAGTAATCTTTGAACTTGTGATGTTCAATTCAGAGATATATTTCTTCTCCATTTCACCCGTTCACCGAACGAGAAACTTAGGTCTAACTCTAGTAATCTTTGAACATGTGATGTTCAATTCTATATATTTCTTCCTCGTTTCATCCGAACGAGAAACTCGGTCTAACTCTAGTAATCTTTGAACATGTGATGTTCAATTCGATATATTTCTTCCTCAGATCACCCGAACGAGAAACTCAGGACTAACTCTAGTAATCTTTGAACATGTGATGTTCAATTCTGATATATTTCATCTGCAGGTCACCCGAACGAGAAACTCAGGTTTAACTATTGTAATCTTTGATCTTGTGATGTTCAATTCTGATATATTTCGTCTCTAGTTCATCCGAAAGAGAAAGTCCGGTCTAACTCTAGTAATCTTTGAACCTGTGATGTTCAATTCTGATATATTTCGTCTCTAGTTCATCCGAAAGAAAAACTCAGGTCTAACTCTAGTAATCTTTGAACCGGTGATGTTCAATTCTTATATATTTTGTCTCTAGTTCATCCGAAAGAAAAACTCAGGTCTAACTGTAGTAATATTTGAACCTGTGATGTTCATTTATGATATATTTCGTCCTCAGTTCATCCGAAAGAGAAACTCAGGTCTAACTCTAGTAATCTTTGAACCTATGATGTTCAATTTTGATATATTTCGTCTTCAGTTCATCCGAACGAGAAACTCAAGTTTAAATCTAGTAATCTTTGATCTTGTGATGTTCAATTCGATATATTTCGTCTCCAGTTCATCCGAAACGAGAAACTTCGAGTCTAACTCTAGTAATCTTTGAACATGTGATGTTCAATTATGATATATTTCTTCTCGATCATCCGAACGAGAAACTTAGGTCTAACTCTAGTAATCTTTGAGCATGTGATGTTCAATTATGATATATTTCGTCTCCAGGTCATCCGAACGAGAAACTCAAGTCTAACTCTAGTAATATTTGAACATGTGATGTTCAATTCTGATATATTTAGTCCCCAGTTCATCCGAACGAGAAACTCAGGTCTAACTCTAGTAATCTTTGATCCTGTGATGTTTAATTATGATATATTTAGTCTCCGAAACTCGTTCAACCTCTTTGAACATGAAACGAGAAACTCGAGGTCTAACTCTAGTAATCTTTGAACATGTGATGTTCAATTCGATATATTTCTTCCTCTCAGATCACCCGAACGAGAAACTCAGGTCTAACTCTAGTAATCTTTGAACATGTGATGTTCAATTCTGATACATTTCTTCCTCAGATCATCCGAACGAGAAACTCAGGTCTAACTCTAGCAATCTTTGAAACATGTGATGTTCAATTCTGATATATTTCATCTGCAGGTCACCCGAACGAGAAACTCATGTTTAACTATTGTAATCTTTGATCTTGTGATGTTCAATTCTGATATATTTCTTCTCCAGTTCATCCGAAAGAGAAACTCCCGGTCTAACTCTAGTAATCTTTGAACCTGTTATGTTCAATTCTGATATATTTCGTCTTCAATTCATCCGAAAGAAAAACTCATATCTAACTCTAGTAATCTTTGAACCGGTGATGTTCAATTCTTATATATTTTGTCTCTAGTTCATCCGAAAGAAAAACTCAGGTCTAACTGTAGTAATATTTGAACCTGTGATGTTCATTTATGATATATTTCGTCCTCAGTTCATCCGAAAGGGAAACTCAGGTCTAACTCTAGTAATCATTGAACCTCTGATTTTCAATTCTGATATATTTCATCTGCAGGTCACCCGAACGAGAAACTCAAGTTTAAATCTAGTAATCTTTGATCTTGTGATGTTCAATTCTGATATATTTCGTCTCCAGTTCACCCGAACGAGAAACTCAGGTCTAACTCTAGTAATCTTTGAACATGTGATGTTCAATTATGATATATTTCTTCCTTAGATCACCCGAACGAGAAACTCAGGTCTAACTCTAGCAATATTTGAACCGGTCATGTTCAATTATGATATATTTCGTCTCCAGTTCATCCAGACGAGAAACTCAGGTCTAACTCTTGTAATCTTTGAACTTGTGATGTTGAATTCTGATATATTACGACTCCAGTTCATCCGGAAGAGAAACTCAGGTCTAACTCTAGTAATCTTTGATCTTGTGATGTTCAATTCTGATATATTTAGTCTCCAGTTCACCCGAACGAGAAACTCAGGTCTAACTCTAGTAATCTTTGAACATGTGATGTTCAATTCTGATATATTTCTTCCTCAGATCACCCGAACGAGAAACTCAGGTCTAACTCTAGCAATCTTTGAACCGGTGATGTTCAATTCTGATATATTTCGTTTCCATTTCACCCGAACAGGAAACTCAGGTCTAACTCTAGTAATCTTTGAACCTGTGTTGTTCAATTCTGATATATTTCGTCTCCAGTTCATCCGGACGAGAAACTCAGGTCTAACTCTAGTAGTGTTTGAACCTGTGATGTTCAATTCTGATATATTTAGTCTCCAGTTCACCCGAACGAGAAACTCAGGTCTAACTCTAGCAATCTTTGAACATGTGATGTTCAATTCTGATATATTTCTTCCTCAGATCACCCGAACGAGAAACTCAAGTCTAACTCTAGCAATATTTGAACCGGTGATGTTCAATTCTGATATATTTCGTCTCCAGTTCATCCGGACGAGAAACTCAGGTCTAACTCTAGTAATATTTGATCTTGTGATGTTCAATTCTGATGTATTTAGTCTCTAGTTCACCCGAACGAGAAACTCAGGTCTAACTCTAGTAATCTTTGAACATGTGATGTTCAATTCTGATATATTTCTTCCTCAGATCACCCGAACGAGAAACTCAGGTCTAACTCTAGCAATCTTTTAACCGGTGATGTTCAATTCTGATATATTTCTTCTCTAGTTCATCCAGACGAGAAACTCAGGTCTAACTCTAGTAGTATTTGAACCTGTGATGTTCAATTCAGATATATTTAGTCTCCAGTTCACCCGAACGAGAAACTCAGGTCTAACTCTAGTAATCTTTGAACATGTGATGTTCAATTCTAATATATTTCATCTGCAGGTCACCCGAACGAGAAACTCAAGTTTAACTATTGTAATCTTTGATCTTGTGATGTTCAATTCTGATATATTTCGTCTCCAGTTCATCCGAAAGAGAAAGTCCGGTCTAACTCTAGTAATCTTTGAACCTGTAATGTTCAATTATGATATATTTCGTCTTCAGTTCATCCGAAAGAAAAACTCAGATCTAAATCTAGTAATCTTTGAACCGGTGATGTTCAATTCTTATATATTTTGTCCCAAGTTCATCCGAAAGAAAAACTCAGGTCTAACTGTAGTAATATTTGAACCTGTGATGTTCATTTATGATATATTTCGTCCTCAGTTCATCCGAAAGAGAAACTCAGGTCTAACTCTAGTAATCTTTGAACCTATGATGTTCAATTTTGATATATTTCATCTGCAGGTCACCCGAACGAGAAACTCAAGTTTAAATCTAGTAATCTTTGATCTTGTGATGTTCAATTCTGATATATTTCGTCTCCAGTTCACCCGAACGAGAAACTCAGGTCTAACTCTAGTAATCTTTGAACATGTGATGTTCAATTCTGATATATTTCTTCCTCAGATCATCCGAACGAGAAACTTAGGTCTAACTCTAGTAATCTTTGAACCGGTGATGTTAAATTATGATATATTTCGTCTCCAGTTCATCCAGACGAGAAACTCAGGTCTAACTCTAGTAATATTTGAACATGTGTTGTTCAATTCTGATATATTTCGTCTCCAGTTCATCCGGACGAGAAACTCAGGTCTAACTCTAGTAATCTTTGATCTTGTGATGTTTAATTCTGATATATTTAGTCTCCAGTTCACCAGAAACGAGAAACTCAGGTCTAACTCTAGTAATCTTTGAACATGTGATGTTTAATTCTGATATATTTCTTCCTCAGATCACCCGAACGAGAAACTCAGGGCTAACTCTAGTAATCTTTGAACATGTGATGTTCAATTCTGATATATTTCTTCCTCAGATCATCCGAACGAGAAACTCAGGTCTAACTCTAGCAATCTTTGAACCTGTGATGTTCAATTCTGATATATTTCGTCTCCAGTTCACCCGAACGAGAAACTCATGACTAACTCTAGTAATCTTGAAACATGTGATGTTCAATTCTGATATATTTCATCTGCAGGTCACCCGAACGAGAAACTCAGGTTTAACTATTGTAATCTTTGATCTTGTGATGTTCAATTCTGATATATTTCGTCTCCAGTTCATCCGAAAGAGAAAGTCCGGTCTAACTCTAGTAATCTTTGAACCTGTTATGTTCAATTCTGATATATTTCGTCTTCAGTTCATCCGAAAGAAAAACTCATATCTAACTCTAGTAATCTTTGAACCGGTGATGTTCAATTCTTATATATTTTGTCACTAGTTCATCCGAAAGAAAAACTCAGGTCTAACTGTAGTAATATTTGAACCTGTGATGTTCATTTATGATATATTTCGTCCTCAGTTCATCCGAAAGGGAAACTCAGGTCTAACTCTAGTAATCATTGAACCTCTGATTTTCAATTCTGATATATTTCATCTGCAGGTCACCCGAACGAGAAACTCAAGTTTAAATCTAGTAATCTTTGATCTTGTGATGTTCAATTCTGATATATTTCGTCTCCAGTTCACCCGAACGAGAAACTCAGGTCTAACTCTAGTAATCTTTGAACATGTGATGTTCAATTATGATATATTTCTTCCTCAGATCACCCGAACGAGAAACTCAGGTCTAACTCTAGCAATATTTGAACCGGTGATGTTCAATTATGATATATTTCGTCTCCAGTTCATCCAGACGATAAACTCAGGTCTAACTCTAGTAATCTTTGAACATGTGATGTTCAATTCTGATATATTTCTTCCTCAGATCACCCGAACGAGAAACTCAGGTCTAAATCTAGCAATCTTTGAACCGGCGATGTTCAATTCTGATATATTTCGTCTCCATTTCACCCAAACAAAACTCGTGTCTAACTCTAGTAATCTTTGAACTTTGTGTTGTTCAATTCGATATATTTCGTCTCCAGTTCATCCAGACGAGAAACTCGAGTCTAACTCTAGTAATCTTTGAACTGTGTTGTTCAATTCGATATATTTGGTCTCCAGTTCATCCTGACGAAAACTCAGTCTAACTCTAGTAGTGTTTGAACTGTGATGTTCAATTCGATATATTTAGTCTCCAGTTCACCCGAACGAGAAACTCAGGTCTAACTCTAGCAATCTTTGAACATGTGATGTTCAATTCTGATATATTTCTTCCTCAGATCACCCGAACGAGAAACTCAGGTCTAACTCTAGCAATCTTTGAACCGGCGATGTTCAATTCTGATATATTTCGTCTCCATTTCACCCGAACAGGAAACTCAGGTCTAACTCTAGTAATCTTTGAACCTGTGTTGTTCAATTCTGATATATTTCGTCTCCAGTTCACCCGAACGAGAAACTCAGGTCTAACTCTAGTAGTGTTTGAACCTGTGATGTTCAATTCTGATATATTTAGTCTCCAGTTCACCCGAACGAGAAACTCAGGTCTAACTCTAGCAATCTTTGAACATGTGATGTTCAATTTTGATATATTTCTTCCTCAGATCACCCGAACGAGAAACTCAAGTCTAACTCTAGCAATATTTGAACCGGTGATGTTCAATTCTGATATATTTCGTCTCCAGTTCATCCGGACGAGAAACTCAGGCCTAACTCTAGTAATATTTGATCTTGTGATGTTCAATTCTGATGTATTTAGTCTCCAGTTCACCCGAACGAGAAACTCAGGTCTAACTCTAGTAATCTTTGAACATGTGATGTTCAATTATGATATATTTCTTCCTCAGATCACCCGAACGAGAAACTCATGTCTAACTCTAGCAATCTTTGAACCGGTGATGTTCAATTCTGATATATTTCTTCTCCAGTTCATCCAGATGAGAAACTCAGGTCTAACTCTAGTAGTCTTTGAACCTGTGATGTTTAATTCAGATATATTTAGTCTCCAGTTCACCCGAACGAGAAACTCAGGTCTAACTCTAGTAATCTTTGAACATGTGATGTTCAATTCTGATATATATTTCTTTCTCAGATCATCCGAACGAGAAACTCAGGTCTAACTCTAGCAATCTTTGAACATGTGATGTTCAATTCTGGTATATTTCGTCTCCAGTTCACCCGAACGAGAAACTCAGGACTAACTCTAGTAATCTTTGAACATGTGATGTTCAATTCTGATATATTTCATCTGCAGGTCACCCAAACGAGAAACTCTGGTTTAACTATTTTAATCTTTGATCTTGTGATGTTCAATTCTGATATATTTTGTCTCTAGTTCATCCGAAAGAGAAAGTCCGGTCTAACTCTAGTAATCTTTGAACCTGTAATGTTCAATTCTGATATATTTCGTCTCCAGTTCATCCGAAAGAAAAACTCAGATCTAACTCTAGTAATCTTTGAACCGGTGATGTTCAATTCTGATATAATTTGTCCCCAGTTTATCCGAAAGAAAAACTCAGGTCTAACTGTAGTAATATTTGAACCTGTGATGTTCAATTATGATATATTTCGTCCTCAGTTCATTCGAAAGAGAAACTCAGGTCTAACTCTAGTAATCTTTGAACCCGGGATGTTCAAATCTGATAAATTGCATCTTCAATTCACCGGAAAGAGAAACTCAGGTCCAACTCTAGTAATCTTTGAACCTGGATGTTCAAATCTGATAAATTTCATCTTCAGTTTACCCGAAAAGGAAAATCAGTTCCAACTCTAGTTATCTTTGAACCTGGATGTTCAAATATGATAAATTTCATCTTCAGGTCACCCGAAAGATAAACTCAGGTCCAACTCTAGTAATCTTTGAACCTGGGATGTTCAAATCTGATAAATTTCATCTTCAGTTCACCCGAATGGGAAACTCAGGTCCAACTCTGGTAATCTTTGAACCTGGGATGTTCCAATCTGATAAATTTCATCTTGAGTTCACCCGGATGAGAAACTGAGGTCCAAGTATGGTAATCTTTGAACCTGGATGTTCAAATCTGATAAATTTCATCTTCAGTTCACCCTAATGGGAAACTCGGGTCTAACTCTGGTAATCCTTGAACCTGGATGTTCAAATCTGATAAATTTCATTTTCAGTTCACCCGGATGAGAAACTCGGGTCCAACTCTGGTAATTTTTGAACCTGAGATGTTCAAATATGATAAATTTCATCTTCAGTTCACCCGGATGAGAAACTCGGGTCCATCTCTTGTAATCTTTGAACATGAGATGTTCAAATCTGATAAATTTCATCTTCAGTTCACCCGGATGAGAAACTCAGGTCCAACTCTGGTAATCTTTGAAAAGTACCCTGCCGGCTGTTTAAAAATTTACAGTCGCCATGGCTATTATGAAAAGTCGGCAAGATATGCATGTTAAGACCTTTCCATTTGTATTGGTAACAAGGTCTTCAAAAATACCACTGTATTGCTGTTGATTTTTTTTTCAAAGTGGCCATGGCTGTTATGAAAAGTCGGCAAGATATGCATGTTACGACCTTGCCGGCTAAAAACACAGAAATCACAATTTTCGATTTCTAACCTAATATAACGGTCAAATCACACAACACAATGATGAGTTTGAGTTTAAACAATATTCATATTCTTCGTTTCGCCCATAGAATCAACAATTTTTTTGGAAAATCAATGTTGAAGATTTTCGTTTGATGGAAGAAATGGAAGAAGATGAAGGGGAAGAGCATAGAGATTAGAGAAGATTAAGAGTTTTTTAATTTTTAATTTTTAATTTTAGGGTTTAATTAGTTTAAGGGTATTGAAGTAAAATCACCCTAATTAATCTGGGTATACCCCAATCTCACCAAGTTTTTTGAGGTCATTTTAATAAAATAGGTTGATTTTTTTTTAAATGGGTATACACGTTTACTTCCCACTTTTAAATTAAATTTTTAATGTAAAGAATTTACATTAAAATCCCCTTTATTAAAGAAAGAGAGACAAAAATATAACAAATTTAGGAAGGGGATAAATTATGTGGGACCCAGTTGAATGGCTGACAAAATTTTAGGTAAAAAATCAAAAGAAAACGTGTATATTGAAATAAATAAATAAATAAAATCTCCGCCGTACAAAGGTTTTTGGTCCCTTATCCTTTTCTACAGTCCAATATTTTTAGATATACAAATATTGTTTTTATTACTTGACTTTCCTCTCTCTAAACCTAATCTCACTGTGCCTCTATCTCTTTCTCGCTTACTCCGCTTCCCTTCTCTTTCTCCTTTCTTCAGATGTCTAAAACCTAGTTTCGCCTGGTTTTTTTTTTTTAAAATCCTAATATTGATATTACTGAGAGTGTTGATGATGAAAATTTCATACTTATGTTTGTTGTTTTGATTCGATTTTTCAATATATAATGTATATAAATCAGATTAGAAGGTCTAATGATGATAAATTTCATATATTAGCCGATTTCAGTGAGAGTTTGTCAATGATCTGAATGCTACTCACTGAATCCTGAATCTGCTTTCACGATTTGAACCTATGAGTATTATTAATCTTTTCAAACCTAGGGTTTTTTTCATCTTTTTGATGTTTAGGGGTTTAGATTTTTTTTTTTTTTTTCTATTTCTCTATTTTCATAGTCTTATTTCCATATTTTTGCATTACTGACTTTTCCTTCTTATTTTTTAGTTTGGATATGATTTTTGAATCGAGGGTTTCAAATTTTATTTGTAATTTGGTACAACCTAGATCATCTTTGGGGTTTGATTGTTTTACTGTGTTGTTAATTTGGTACAATCTAGATCCGTAGCTTTCTCAATGAGAAAAGGGGATAATCCCTTTCTCTATCTAATTTATACTGTTTTAAAGAGATTTTAGAGTTTATTGATTTCTTTTTAATGAAATGATTTGAGGATCTATTTAAGTGGCAGGGATATGAAGTTTTCTGTTATTGGTGGTGGGATTGATCAAAAGAATGTTTGACAGGGAGATAAATAAGAAGAGGTGGGTTTTGGTAGTAGTGGTGATAGCTGTAGTAGCGTTTCATGAATCAGATGATTTATTAAATGGTGGATGTGGTGATTCTAATGAAGGATTTGATGATGATGATGTTCAAATTTAGAGTTTTAATAAATTTTATTTATTTTTGAGGACTTTGATATTTTTAGGGATTTCTTTCTATGTGTAGTACTGAGTTGGATCTTGATGTTTATGAACAGGTACCCATTTTTATTTATGCAGTTTATTTGTTTGATAAAATGACTAAGAGAGTTTTGATGAGTATCTAAATGTCTTGATAAACTCTTTTGTTTTTTGTTGGATGCACAAGAGTAATTCATGAAGAAGTTTTTGAATTCGGAGTCGTGGCGTAAGTATGATTATGAAAGAGAAGCATATGGTGCTTATTCAACTTCGAAAAAATGAAGCAGGAGAGCACAACAGAAGGATTTCTATGGGTTTGGTTTGGTAATATCTTTCGCACACTTGTGCTATGTTTTTATCTGTCTTAGTTGATTTTTCAATTGCTTTAAAGTTGTTAAATTGGTAATGAGTGTCATTATGCTAGATTAGTAATAACGCAATAACTTTGGAAGACATGTAAGTGGTCGAGTCATTTAGTTCTTTGGTTAGCACATACCTGCAGGGATGTGTGGATTTTGTGGTCTGTGTTTTAATTCTTATTGTAACATCTCTAGAAGCAGTGTTATGTTCTTTATGGCCAGCTTGCGCTAGTGATGCGCAATATTAGGAGAAAGTTAGAAATATCTTATCCCAATCACATTAACTTTTGAATCATTTTGTTGCTGATTTCAATTTCAGTGAATGAAACATTAATTCTGTGAATTTCATGAGGTATTAATTGCTTCCTTAATCCTTATTTCTGTTTAGGATATGAGGTGGCAGTATAATTTATTATCAAATGTCCGTGCTCCATCCTTGTATTTTATGTGTGATGAACTCTTTAGTCTTTTGACAAGTAGTTGTACAAAAAAAAAAGATATAATTTGTCTTTTGTGACATCGATAATTGTAGCTACTACTTTATTGGCTTTTTTTTTTTTTAATTGTGGGTGGCTGAATGTGTATACATCGTAAAGGTGTGCTATTTATTGCAGGCACATGGTGCGAGTTTTCGGTTTCTTGACCATGTAATGTATATGTATACATCTTAAATGCGTTATGTGTTCAAGAAAATGAGAACGTTGAGATTATAGGGAATGGAAGCTGCAAGAGAAGCTGCAGCTGTGGAATTATGCACTGCAGCAGTACAAGATGGTGATGAGATAATACAATTGAAGTTGATGCTGTTAGATGAGGCTTGGCTGTGAAAATCAGTGCAAGATGAAGTACTCAGGTAGGGTTGAAGTGTGGGTCATTAGAATGTTGTTATTAACAAATATGCACTTTGTCAATATAATTATTGACAAATCAGAGACTGCTTTATTTAATTCCCAAGAGATTCAATTTTGCAGGAAGGAATATAGAGAGTGCGACTTTGTGAAGTCAGGGCAGACACCAATGGAAACGGTCATTAAAAGCTTTTTCTCTGAGGTTCTTGTATAGTTTGATAGTTGTTATACTTTGATGTTCTCATTCCTTGAAATTATCTTTGTTTCAGCTGGTGTTTCAGAAAGATGAGTGTCTGACTGTACCTCCCCTTTAAAATCGGAGGAGTTTGTATCCCAATTTAAATAGATTAGGTATGCCTGTTAAACTCGAGGGTGGGTTATTATTTTATATATTGGTGATTGTCTGTTTGCTTACACTCATAACTAGTTGTTGATTTCCTCTTATTTGACTTCTTTGTAGACGAAGGGAACATTAAATTGACCGATAGATTTTGTGTGTGAAGTTGGAGAAAGTGTGACGGAGGATGCTGCTGAAATTCTGGTATGTCTATTAATTCTGGTTTTTACAAACCCTTTTATAGGTTCATTCTACCTTGCCCAAGTCTGATTAAATCTAGTGAAATTCACATAACCTATTGTTTAATGTGTTTTTTTTTTTTTTAATTGTTAAAAATCTGATGCAAAGACTTCTCAAAAAAATAGATGTTCCAATATGTCCTTGTGCCATTGTGCTGCTGAAGTTCCTCCACTTGAGAAACTGAATATTTTCCGTAAGCAGTCGCCTCTTGTTGCTTTACTTCTGTAGCTGTTATCCGCTACTTCTTATTGACTGCAATTTTTTATTTGTGGTATTATATTTTTTTTTGCATTTTAGACCTGCCTAGATGTTTGATACGAGGACATTGGTGGATTTTTGGTTCACAACATTAAGCTAAATCAAGAACTTTTATAGTTGATGGTGGTTTGTATGGTCTGCCATTGTGCTATATTGAATTTGGCTGTTCTGTTTTTGTGGTCAAATGCATCTACCTTCATCCAAAAGTGAGTCTATTGATTGAGAATTTGCA
Organism: Papaver bracteatum; assembly: GCA_023529315.1. NCBI lineage: Eukaryota > Viridiplantae > Streptophyta > Magnoliopsida > Ranunculales > Papaveraceae > Papaver > Papaver bracteatum. The sequence goes on along the minus strand of JAJJWX010001482.1, from coordinate 75,220 downwards.
AGTTTTCCAATGGATTCTTTTTTCCTGGAGTTATTTCTTATGAATCTGTTATTGTTCTTTTCAGGTCTCGCCCAAAAATTTATGTAGTCCATCTTCAGATTGCTACTGGTTTGAGAATTGAGATTAACAGGGCTCTAAGTTTGTTTTCTAACTTGCAATCATATTTGTTCTTTGTTCATATTGAGTATAATGATCTTTTGTAAATGTGTACGTATGAATTGTAAATTGTTGATAGTTTACAAATTGAGAATGTTTGTTTTCTAACTTGTAATCATATTTGTTCTTTGTTCATATTGAGTAGAATGATCTTTTGTAAATGTGTATGTATGAATTGTAAATTGTTGATAGTTTAGAAATTGAGAATGTTTGATAGATTGAAAAATACAAGATTGCAGGCCTGTGTTTCAGGTTTGGTTGTTGTATTATGCAGGCCTGTGTTTCAGGTTTAATTGTGTAGGACTGTAAACTGGAAGGCCAGGTCCATGTGAATGACCCGGACTATCCATTTTTTTTTAATTGTAATGGAAAGAATTGTCACAGACATAACTGTGACCAAAACTTTGAAGAAAAACAACACGTGTCATCATCTCAATGTTGTTACAAATGAGAGTAACTGTTTAAACGTTACAATAATAGTGACAAAAAGATGACAGGTGTCCATAGGGAATTTATTGCAAAAAATATGCAACACTTATATGTGTTACTTTAGTCGTAAGAAAAAGTGACACGAGCTGTCATCACCGAATTTTTGCAAACTAAGAATAACAATTATATCTGTTATAATTACTGTGACAAATGAGCCACGTGTCGCTTTTCTAAAATTAGGGTAACTGTTACTATTATATATTGTAACAGTTTATAAATGTGACTGTAACCAAATTTTGTCACAGTTATAACTGTTACAAAAACAAATAACGATTAATATAACAGCGTTTCTCTAACGGCGTATATGTGTGACAACTGAAGATTAAAAAATTAGTAACATAAATGCCCTGTGACAAAATTCAGGATTTGGTGTAGTGTTTGTGGATATAAGTAAAGCCCCGGATCACTACTGAAGGCATACGAGTTTCGGTTCATGGGGATGGGTCCAACTTACAGAGTTATCTTTACTGTGAAGATGTTGCTGATGCTTTTGAGGATTTTATTCATAAAGGAGAAATTGGCATGTCTACAACGGCGCAAAGAAGGGTAGAAGAGTGCTTGATATTGCCCAGGATGTTTGCCACCTGTGTTCTCTCTTCATCCAGTGGAAGTTATCAACTTGGTAGAGAACATGCCATCCAATGACAAAAGGTACTTCTTGGATATAGTTAGAAGCCGAAGAATTTGGGTTGGTCAGAACACACTTCATGGGAGGAAGGTATGAAAAATACTATGGATTGGTACATGAAGAATCCTAATTGGTGGGGTGATGTTTCTGGAGCATTATTGCCTCATCCAAGGACGTTGATGATGATGCCTGGATCAAGAGGTTATGTGATGGGTCTGAAGATAGCAATGGCGTCTCCTCCAATGCAGAAAATCTTGTTCATAACAAAATGGTGGTACCAGTACGGAAGCAGGATATATGGTACAACAGGGTGGATTGGAAATCTCCTTGGCCAGATCGGTGAGAAACAGGATATAACGTCACAAGTACCAAAGCATGCGTCAAGAGGAAACCTCCACGCTTGGCAGATGTTTGTTGGTTAATTTGGGGCTTGCTTATTGTTGTTTTTTTAGAAAACTATTGTTGGGACGTCACCTTAAAATAAAGGGGCTTCACTTGGATATTTAGTGACCAAAAATCTGGTTATGGGATACTTTTGGTTCAATAGCAGTTGTCCAAATTACCCTTCAAATAAAATTAAAATAAAAACATAATAAAGACCTGATTTCACACTTTCAACCATTTTGACTCATGCTCTTCTTCTTCTCCTATTTCTCTTCTTCTTCACAGTAAATTTTTATTTTTATTTCGACTCATTTCTTCGTTTTTGATTAATCGGCAATCCGAAAAATTGAACCTCTTAGGATTGAAATCTCTATGAAAGATGAGGAACAAGCAAACTGATTGCAGTGATGGTAATCAACATCTCAATCAACCCCCTGACCAACGACTTCATCCTCAACATCCACCGATTGAAGCAAGTGATTCTTTGGAATTTGGAACTCCTCAACAACAATCCATGGTGTATGTGAGGTATTAATCGACAAACCCATCTTTTCTTACTCATTTTTGTGCTTAAAGTAGGTTAGATTGAATGGAATTGAAATAAAATTAGGGTTTTTGTTCCGTTTCTGCTAGTTTTACGGCTATGTTTGGAACTTATTTCCTACCCGTAACTTTAGTTTTTGAAGAACTTAAGGTTAGGTTTTGTTGAATTCAAACCGTAAAATTTGGTTTGCATGTTGGATTACGGCTAGGTAGGCTGAATTTTCCAACAGTAATTGGTTACGGTTTGGTTCTATATATGATAAACCTAGATGTAGTTGTTATTGTATCTTTTTAAGATGTTTGATTATGTCTAGGAAAATGCATTGTTTTTTCCAACTTTAACGTCTTACGGCCAGGTTCAGTTTTATAGGAAACTGTAATTTTGTCTTACGGCTAGGTTCGATTTTTCAGCCAACCGTAATTTGTCTTACGGTTAGTTTTTTCTAGGATAACCTAGCCGTAAATAATCCTGAAACCTCTAAAAAAATTTCAACTAATTCTATTACTTCTATTTCTTGTAATTTATAGGAAACCTGATATAGTAAAGGATAAAAAGAAGAGAGGTAATGATTTAACACCAAAAGATACTCCTCCTCCTCGCCATGAAGTTCATTGTGGGGTAAATTATAGAGTTATCCACAAGGATGCTAAGAAGTAGAAGGATATGATTGAAGGAAGTAGCTCAAGATGTCCTGAAGCACCTCAAGAGGAAGATAATGTTTTCCAAGACCTAGAAATTAAAGGGGATCAATTTTTTCTACCGGTGATATCGGAAAGTACACTTGTGATTAGGGATACACCAAATCAAGTTATTGAAGTAAAAAGGAAACAAGTTGAAGGCAAAGGGAAACAAGTTGTTGTTGCTTCACCTGAAGCTACACCTAAACCTCAAGCGAAGGAAAAGAAGCCGAGGAAGAAACCTTCACCTAAAGGAAAGCATATTCCTAAAGGAAAAGACACGTTATTTCCTAAGAATAATAATGGTAGGCTTTGGGGTGAGGAGCCTAATAAATATGCAGTCTTATTTTGTTATCCATATTCATGGGCTGCTAAGGGTTTCGAAAGCAGGGTAATAATCTCAAACTTTCTCTTATTTTGCATGATTTTGTTCAACTTTATATATTGTTTATTTGGTATAATTTAGAAATTTAACAAATTTGTTGTTTATACATTCTTTGTAGGATAATGAAGTTGCGGTAAAGAAAATGAAACATCAGAAGGCTACTCATTGGCCGTTAGGTGAAGAATGTGAAGCAGTTCGTGATATTTTATTGGATTTGGGGTTAGGTCGTGGAATTCTATACGATCAGCATGTGTTTGATTCTATTATTACAAGTGCCTTTAGAGAGGATATTGGCCAAAAATTGATACTTTTCATCTCCCATTCGGCGAGATGACAATAACGCCAGATGATGTGAAACAAATCTTGGACTTAAACATTTAAGGAAAAGTTGTTTCCTAAGGTTTTGAAAATAACATGAGTTGGACAGATCTTTATGCTTTTGTCAAAGACACACTTGGATGGGAGCCAGCTAAGACGGAGAAACAGTTTAAGTGGGATGGTGGAGATAAACCAACCGAACCAAGAGAAGGTCCAGCTATACCTTTCAAAAAGATACTGTTGAAGAATCTGAAAGATATGTTTGGAGGAACACATCACGCTTTAGTAGTATGTAATGAGGCGATAGATGAAACAAGAGATCGTCATTCATCCAACGCGTACCTATTGCATGTCCTTGGTATTATATTATTTCCTGATAACTCAAAGAATCGAGTTAATACTCACTATCTACAATGGTTAAAAGATATCAAGAAGACCAAAAAGTATGCTTAGGGCACCGCCACCCTTGCTTATTTACTTGATATTTTTCGAAGAGCTTCGAGGGTTGGTGCCATTGAACTTTCTAGGAATGTTGGTCTTTTTCAGGTAATTTATCTTTTCTTTTTTTTTGTTATGTATATATTTTCTTTTTTTATTATGTATATATATATATATATATTCATTTTTTATGTTTATATATAATTTGTTAGGCATGGGTATATGACCACTTTCCGAGCATGAGATCTTCTACAACTTGGTCATATGATGAAACTGGTCCTACAGTAAAAATGTTTGTATTCACTGGTACCCAAGTAAAGCACAAAGAAGAGAAGATAGCTACTTTAAGGTTGAAAATGGATTCTCTCACTGTTCAAGATGTGATATTTGATCCTTAAAGTGATCTAAAGAAAGATAAGTTTGGAGAAGAGATTGGTCATCGTGTTTTTTCAAGTTTGGAATCCTACAACGGGCCTTTGTTTCATCCTCATGGGTACATAATGGTCAATCCACGTCGAGTTCTCCGCCAATATGGTTATGTGCAAGAAAAAGTCACTCAAGAATCTTTCAAATTGTTTCCTAATGCTTCTTCAGTAAAAAGTGCCAATGTCTTCTTTAAATACAGCCCAGAGCCAAGTATTGATGTTTGGAACGACCGCAATAATGAAAAATACCAAGTCCATATGAAGGAGCTCATTACTTCTCTAGGCACAAAGGAAGCCGAAGAAGGTTATTTTGAATGGTATTACCAGTTTGGTCATCCTCATGTGATCAATAATGATCCGGAAGCGGTGGTATATATCCAAAAGGCTCAAGAAAAGAAGATACGTGAAGCCGGGAAGAAAAGTATATTTGATATGGATTGGAAGGCGCTATATTTCAAGACGGTAAGTAAAGTTGTTATTTTTTGTATGATCCTTTTTTACATTTCTACTAATATGTTTCATGATGCTATATTTGTTTGTACTAATATGTTTGTTTCATTTCGATATGTAAAATAGAAAAAGAAATGCCTTCAATTGGAGCAAACATTGACTCCATGTGTCAAAAAAGGTGAGGCCCTCACAAGTGCACAAGTAAAGGTTTTACAACAAAAAATCAAAGACTTGCCTGATCCAAACAAGGATTGCGAGAACTTATAGAGGGGCACGAAGAGGAGTAGAGATGTGGGTACTAGTCAACGTCAGCCATCACCTAGTAGTTCTGAAACCAATGAAGAGGATATGAATGCTCGTGGTCTGGGTCGAGGTCGTGGTCATGATGGTCATGACGGTCCTCATATTCGAAGTGGTAACAAAAGCAACAAAAGAGGTCGTGGTTGTACTCGTAATGAGTAGATATTCTCCTAAAACTCTATCAATATCATAATTTTAAAAGACTATTTCATTTAGTTTCCTTTGGTTGTTTGTGTGGTTTGTTATGAACAAGTTTCATTTGGTGTAGAAGACTATTTAGTTTCCTTTGGTTGTTTCTTTGGTTTGTTATGAAAAAGTTTCCTTTGGTGTGGAAGACTATCAATATTAGAATGAATTTTCCTTTGGTTTGTTATGAATTATATTTCATTATAAAAAGAAAAATGCATGTGAATTCACTTACGGTTGGGTTCGCCTGATCCAAAAACAAACCGTAAAAAAGAAATAACAAACCAATTCTATTTACGGCTGGGTTTTTGGAAGTATTGACCCAACCATAAATCTTTCTGTGTACTCTTTTTTCCAATATCTAATGCATACATATCTTTATCTTTGAGTGAATGCACAAATTTGGTTTAGTATTAGCTAGAATGAATGAATAAGTCTAAAAATTGGACTTGTGTTTCTAGTTTTAAAGTGTTGGTGCCGACCGTAATACTGACTCATTCAATTTTCCAGAGTTACGGGATGTTCCATTAACTCTTAATCCTAGCCGTAACTATGAAAATAACATTAATTCCTTAGTTTATAGGATTACGGTTGGGTTTGTGTTCTCTACATCCTATACGTAACTCATATTTAGGGTGAGTTTTGTTGTTTTTTATCAAGAAAAAATAGAAAATCAATTCAAAAAAATACTTCATTCATATTCCTAGTAAGTCATTCAAATTACATATAATATTGTCAAATCTAGACAAGATACTTCATTCAAAAAGAAGATACATATGACCCTATTATCACTTCTAGACAAAATCTTTTATTCCTAGTGAGTCATTCAAAATATTTTCATCACCATTAGCGAACGTTTAGTCATCATCATCATCGCTCATCAATGCAAATAAGACATTACTCCTCGATAATTGTAGTGCCTTCCAAAATTCAAAACTTTCCTCGATTCTATTACACCAAGACTTGGACATTTCATTACAGTCGAATAATGGAGGTAATGGGGATCCTTCACTCATTTGGAGGCCGACTAAATGGTTTCCGTGCACGTAACCCATCACCGATCTTCTTGTTTTATCCGATTCTTCATCAAACAGTACTCTTGTTGGTGCAAATGTGAAACACAATGCATTTGAGATATAATTGATGACGCAATTGAATGCATTGGCGAGTAGTTGGTCTTTTATTTGCATAGACATCCAATACTCACTTTTCAAACATTTATTTTCGTGTAACCGCCACAAACCTTTCGTTTAACACCGTCTCGGACTCGTCTTTTTCGAATCTCATCATTGGTATGTAATAATCTCAGTGCCCACGTAGTTCCATTAAACATTTTTGCCTTACATAGTCAACTTCTTCACAACCCCAATCTTTCGCGTCTTCAAATGGTCCAAGTTGATCCACGAAGACGTGGTAACCAAAATTCTCATCTCCATCTACCTCATCCGTGGCCTTAATATAGTCACGAACAAAATCGGGGAAAAAAAGAAGGTAATTTTCATAAATGATATATAAATTCCGGGAATATCGACCCTTCTCATCTCTAGGGGGTGGTTTGTAAGTTGCGTTTGGAATACGAACCGTCCCATTCCTTTCACTTGACGGAAATATTCCAACCATCATACTTTTTCCTATATTTCTTGCTAATTGTTTAACACCGTCTCCGCCGCCAAGTCTTTTTTTGTTCTTCCTTGGGAGGAAACTTCACAACCGTTTCCTTTAACTTCCCCATATTTTGTTCCGTATTGTTTGGAACCTTTTCCTTTAACAACTTCGCTTTTTTCTAGTTGTTTGGAACGAAAGACCGGACCTTTTCCTTTAAAATTAATTTTGCTTGTTGAACTTTCTTGAGAGGGAGGCTCAAGATCTTTTTCTTGTATATTTCGATGACTTGGTTCTCCTTTTTCCATTTGACCTCTTCTTCGTTTGTTTCTACCTTGAACATCATCCTCCGCTTCATAGGCTTTTTGCAATAACTCAATACCCGAAGGATCTCTTTTCTTTGATTCTTCCAACAATTCCCTTGTCGTTTTCCTTACTACACTCCTCTTTTGTTTCGTAGAAGGCTTCCCATTTCTCTTCCTCTTAGGTGATTCCTTCATATTGTTCCTAGTTTGTGGGTATACGAAGTTACTCAAGTTACTCAACCATATTCGCCTTTGCCCCCATGTTAACGTATTATATTTGGCGGCTAGCTGTTTTTCGATGTCGGTATCGCCAAATGTTCCTCCGAAATCTTGATCCACTATTGTTTCATGGAATGATAATTGTTGCCAAAAGGGATCAACATCTTGTATTGGAATAACTTTGTCATTGTAATTGGCTATGACATGCTGGCATGGGAGGCCCAAACTAATCATGTTAGGACAAACACACTCTTTTCCGTCAAAGTTACCCAACTCAAATTTTATCACTTCTTTCATGATCAAATCAATGCACGATGCGACACTTTATGAGTAATTCTATGAAGATAGGGATTGTCTTTCCATTTAATGTGTCTACTATATTGGTTTTTTTCAAAATGCTCCCTAAATCTATCGAGATCACGGAGGAAATAGGTGTGCTTGGCTTGGAATACCGTAACAAATCCACCATAACCCATATGAAGCTTCTTCTTCAACCGGTTGTGAGACGATTCCACCATACTTGTCGCTTGGTTTCCGAAGTGTCTATATTGGTTAGTGAATGCGGCTACAAACTTCTCTTTGTGCAGATCCAGCCAATTGTCCACCAAATATTTCACTATAATTGGATAATTTCTCAAACTAGCCAATAACATACGAGACCGTTCTTCATAATCTTCCACAGTGAGAGAATATGTCATGGCTTCCCAATCCTTTTGGAAACTAGCCCATCTTAGTTCTGCCAACTCGTCATCCTTCTTAAATTTCTCTTTGGCTTCCTTTTGTTGATCAACCAGTAGTTTATTTATTCTCTCCATTTGACTTTTCTTTGTTGGACGAATGATGGTCTTACATTTAGTCTCAATGTTATTCCATAAGTGGAACGTGCAAAGAAGGTGATGAGCATCCGGGAAAACCCTCTCTATTGCATTCAACAATGCTTGTTCCATGTCAGTGACAATCACCTTTGTGGTATATCCCTCCACGTAGAATAACTTCACTTGTTGTAGTGCCCACACATAACTCTCTTCAAGCTCATTTTACAAGAAGCAAAACGCGACACTAAACGGAGAGTTGGTGGAAGTTTTTCCAACAATGTTCAACACCGGCATTTCATACTTGTTGGTCTTGTACGTGCAATCCATTAAAAATACTTGATTGGAGCACCGTGCCAATTGTATAAACTCGGGATGAGCCAATATGAGATTCTTTATTTGTTCATCCTCATCTTCATTATGGAAAGCCGAGTAATTATACTTCTCCCCCAAATGCCCTAATTGTTGCATTTGATTTCTATTTTCCCATTGTTGATTTTTCAATTTTGTTTTGGCGTTGTAGATAGTTTGCAAAGTAGAAACATTCTTTGGGTGGATGAGCTTTATATGACCAAGTATATCAAGGGGTTTTATACGGTTTTCCGTCATGGAACTTACAATGATTTTTTCTTCAACATTAAGCCCGCCGAACCGTCTGTTGAATTCCCAGCCGTAAGATCTTTATTTCCAACCATAGGAACAAGACTTAAAACACAAGCACAAGTACGGCTGGGAATTAAAAAATCGATCTCAACCGTAATTAGAGTTACGGTTTAGAATTCTGAAAAAAATCCAACCGTAAAATAGCATTAAATACCCATGCAAAAATTATTTACGGCTGGGTTTAGCTAGACACTTTCCCAACCATAATAAATCTTTTTTCCTATTCATAACCAGTTACGGTTTAGAGTTCATCCAAACCTAACCGTAAATAGGGATTACAGTTGGTTTCGAGACTTAAACCCAACCGTAACAGGAGCAGTAAGTTGAAAAATCATAATTTTTTAACATACTTTTGCTAATTTTGAGCGAAATTGAGCTCTTGGGAGATAGTTTAGAGGCATACCTGTTGATTTTCAACCATTGGTTCTTTTTGTCGATTTATTTCTTCAATTGGTTGAGATTCATCATCACTTTGTGTTAAACCCTCTCTACCATCTACCAAATCATCCATCTCTTGGTCTCCAACATGAGGGATGTAAAACTTGTTTTCTCTATCATACAAAGATTCTCCCACCTCGAATTGGTAACTTGTTTCATTCATCTTGGTTGAGTGAATCAAAATTTAGGGTTTGAAAGAAATCTCAAAAAAAAAAAAAATCTTCTCTCTAGTTTTTCTTCCCGCAAAAATTTTGTCCCAAAATTCACCAAGTAACAAAATTCATTAATTTGATTATTATCTAATTAAATTAAATTAAAATTAACTAAATAAGGGTTATTTGGTCATTATAAAATTATTTGAGATAAATTTTGAAATTATTTATGAGTGACCCGTTTTTATCCTATTAGATGACACCCTCTAATGAAATGTGTCGCCCCAATAATAGTCTTCTATTACTAAGTATTCTCTGGGTTTTGTCCATACATGGAACCGAATCTAGTGTGCCATTAAGCTTCACAAGCTTGATGTTTATTTATAATAACCACACAATTGATTGTATACCCCATTAACTATGGACCATCTGATCTTTCTTTTTACAAGTTACAGCAATGGTTCTTGACACAGGTAATCCAAGTCCCTCAAAGTTTATCCTTGAAAGAAGATAAATATGAAGGAAAGAAACAAGTTTTTGTTGTTTTTGATGGGTTAAATTCGTACCACGTACATGAAACGTCATCTCTCATGCAGAAAAGATACGACAACATTTCAAGGTACGGACTCGGCTAAAATTCGACACGTTAAATGTACACTTGTCTATGTGCATGAATTCACGGCATGCCAAGTGTTCACATCAATCCAATCTCAAAATGAATTCAGCAGTTTCATCCACCTCTCTATAAGTACATGACGTAGAGCAAAGTTTTATAGTCACCTCACACCCATCGAAAGAAAAAGAAAAACTTATCAAACCAACCATGATCAAAACTCTCACTTTACTTGTTTTTCTCGTTTCTCTAATCTTTCTCGTCTCAACAAGTTTTTCACTTGGTTATGAAAATGTAGATCCACTAACAGAGTTTGAAGAATGTAGAGCACGTTGTGAGTTACAAAGAGGAAGAACTCCAAGAGAACAACAACAATTATGTGAACAAAGATGTGAAGAGAAACTAAGAGAAAGACGAGGAAGAGATGAACTCAATATCCGCACTGATCCTCAACAAGAGTATCAACAATGTGAGAGCAAGTGTGAGAAGTATGAGAGAGAACAACAACGACAATGTCACCAACGTTGTGTGCAAAGACGTAGAGATATGGAGCGAGAAAGAGAACAAAGTCCTAAGAAAGAATACGACCGATGCATTAGCCAGTGCGAACGACAAAGGGCTGGAGGTGTACGACGTCTGCAAGACTGTGAGCGAAAATGTGAAGAGAGAAGAGAAGAACAAGAGAGACAAAGAGGACACGGTAATAGAGATTGGAGAGGTGGAGGAGAAGAACAAGAAGAACAAGAAGAAAACAATCCTTACCATTTTAGTGATCAACACTTCAGTACTCCAATTAGGACTTCAGAAGGTCATGTTAGGTTACTCCAGAAATTCACCGAAAAATCTGAGTTACTAAGAGGTCTTGAAAATTATCGTGTTGCTTTCTTAGAAGCTAACCCAAATACCTTCATCGTTCCTAACCATCAGGATGCCGACTCTCTTTTCTTCGTTGTTAGAGGTACGTTCTATTCTGTTATATATTAAGAATATCAATTTGAAATCATCACAAATGAATTTACTAACTTCTAATATTGAATATACTAACTTCTAATGGTTTTGGTTAATTAATTGTAGGGCGGGGATCTATCACCATGGTGCGTCAAGAGGATAAGGAAACGCACAATCTTGAACGTGGAGATGTAATGATGGTTCCAGCAGGAACTGTAGTGTATTTGATTAACAAAGACAACAATGAGAAGCTAATTCTTGCTAAGCTCCTTGAGACTGTTTTCACTCCTGGCCATGTTGGGGTACATGCACTTGCTGGCTTACTGCAATTTCATGTCTTCGTTGATTAGAGATAAACTTGTTTTTTTATTCAACTCAATGACATAATTGTCTCTTATGTTTGATTTTTGATTATTTGAATGTCAGGTGTTCTTTGGCCCTGGAGGTGAGGACCCCGAATCATTTTACAGCAGCTTCAGCGATGAACTTCTCCAGGCAGCCTTCAATGTAGTGACAACAATTTCATTTATTTGTATCATCGTTTTAATTTTCTAGTTCTTAATTTAATTTGTTTCATGCATGGTTTTAAAATATGAAAACAGACTAATGCGGAGAGGCTACAGAGGTTGTTTGGACAACAGAGGAGAGGAGCCATTGTGAAGGCATCTGAAGAACAGATTAGAGCTTTAAGCCCTCATAGCCGCTGGCCTTTTGGTAGCGAATCAAATGGACCTTATAACATTCTCCACCATCATCCAATGCACGCTAACAACTACGGACAGCTATATCAAGTTACCTCTAACCAATACAGACAGTTGGAAAACCTCGACGTCGCCCTCACTTTCGCCAACATTACAAGTGTAAGTTATTCATTAATTGCTGATTCGGAATACTTTTTGTAGCTAAACTATTCAAACCATTAATTGCTGATTCCTGAAGTAAATTTTCACTTAGGGAGGAATGGCTGGTCCTTACTACAATTCTAGGGCAACAAAGATTGCTGTGGTGGTCGAAGGCAACGGATACTTTGAGATGGCATGTCCTCACTTGTCTTCACCTTCTTCTGGTTCCACTGGTAGAAGCAGTGCAAGGTATCAGAAAGTGAGGGCAAAATTGTCACGAGGTGACGTGATTGTCGCTCCTGCTGGACACCCAATTGCGGCTGTTGCTTCGGGTGATCAAAATCTACAGATATTATGCTTCGAGATCAATGCAAGGAACAATGAGAAGGTTCTACTTGCAGGACGGAACAATGTCTTCAACCAGATCGAGAGACAAGCCAAAGAAATGGCTTTCAATATACCAGCAAGAGAAGTGGAAGAGATTCTGAATAACCAAGAGGAGACTTTTTTCTTCCCTGGTCCAAACAAACGTCAGGAACAGGGTCGCGCTGTCGCATGAAAACCAAGGCTGGGGTGATTATTACTTAAAAAAGAGGCTACACTTCAGTTCTAAGAGACTGAAGCTTTAAGAGAGAGAAGCATGTAATTACTTAAGAAGCTAACTAGGGGCACTGTTTGGGTATTAGTAAGCTTTCATGGAGTTGTCCGTGGGTATCGACCACAATGTAGATTATTGTAAATTAACCTCTGCTATGAATAAAAGAGTTTGCTCTTGGTTTCTTTCTTACTTTGAAATTTTTGGGGCTCTTTATCAGTGAACCTGTGAACCTGTGAAGACCAAATCAAGTTTCCTACTTTTCTTGTGCTTTTTATTAAGAGATGTACCTGATTGCTAAGATTTATTTGATTTGGTTTTTTTCGAACGTTTAAGGAAACCCATTTGGAGTCTGTTTTTCAGATGGTTAAGGGAATCCTCTCAGGTGTACCTATGCTTGGTAGATTCACATTAATAACGAACTTGAAAAGAAACATAAAACCTTTCTTCTAAAAAAAAAGACTAGTATCGGGCGTCACACTCTACCACTACTAGAAGGGCTTTACTTGGATTTTTTGGACAATCCAAAAAAGTGGTTATGGGATATCCTAACACAAAAACAAAATGTCTAGATTACCCTTGAACTAAAATAAAAACTTAAAAATCTAAACTTCCTCTCCTCGATAAACCACCGGACGATCAAATTCATCACCAACAACCGAATCAAGAATTTGAAGAATCACGATTTCAAACTCCTCGATAAGAACCCATGTTTTATGTTAGGTATTAATCGATAACCCATCTTGTTTTTACTCGTTTTTGTGCTAAAATTAGGTTAGATTGAATGAAATCGAAGTCAAATTAGGGTTTTAGTTACGTTTCTGAAGGTGTTACGGTTGGCTTTGTTAACCGTAATTATAGTTTCTGAAGATATTACGGTTAGATTTAGATGATTCCAAACCGTAAATCTAATTTGCATGTGGTATTCCTAGCCGTAAAATTTGTATTTCCAACTATAGGAATAAAATCTAAATCACAGGAAAATTTACTGTTGGTAATGAAAAATTCGAACCTAGCCGTAAACTGAGTTACAGTTTGGAAGTGTGTAAAACCCAACCGTAAACTAGGTTACGGTTGGGTTCGTAGTGCCATTATCACAACTTTGATGGTTCTACGACTGGGTTTTGTCCCATTGATTACCAGTTATGGTTTGAAGTTCATCCAAACCTAACCGTAAATAGAGGTTACGGTTGGTAACAAAGCTCAAACCCAACCGTAAACCGGCATGTAAGTCGAAATATCGGAAATTGTTTTATGTACTTTAGTTATAATTTTGAGTGAAATTGAACTCATGAGAGATAGTTTAGAGGAATACAAATTCTTTTTTTCTTTTCTCTAGTTTTTCTTCCCACAAAAACTTTGTCCCAAAATTCACCGAGTATATAACAAATTCATTATTTTAATTATTAACATTAACTAAATAAGGGTTGTTTAGTCATTACAAAATTATTCGAGATAAGTGGTTTTTTATATTACTTATGAGTGACCCATTTTTGTTCTATTAGGTGACGCCCCTCTAATGGAATGTGATGCCCCAATAATAGCCTCTCTTTTTTTTTCAGGAGATTTTTGTATATAAGTTAATACTCCCTCCGTCTTTAATTAACAATTCTATTAGAGCATCTCCAACAGTGAGTGCTAAAAATCTTATGTGGAATTTTTATTTAGATCCTTATTTATGGGGTCATATGTATGTGGCAAAAATAATAATGTTTTGCTCATAAACCATCTCCAATAGTATGAGGTCTTATTTTAAAAATTTGTTGTTTTGGATAATGATAAAATTGATTCTCTCTTTCATATTGGTTCATAACAATTTATTTAAAAATTAAAAAATAGTTAAAATGATGATGTGGAGGTCATTCTCAAAAAAATAAAACCTCCACCCTCTCTTCAAGAGCAATTGTCTAAATAAGACCTTCTCTTCAAGACCTTCATATTTATTTATTTTAACACAACCTTCTTCTATTATTTTCTATGACCCACTATTGGAGATGAATTTAATGTAAACGAGGGTCTAAAATCTTATGTGTCATGAAAAAATAAAACCTCCACCCTCTCTTGGAGATGCTCTTAGGTGACGCCCCTCTAACCTATTTAATGTTATATTATTCCTAAAATTAAAATTAATATATTAAAAAAAAAATTGGGTGATGTTATTATTTAAAAAAATGCTTTATGAAAATAAAAAACCAAAATATTTTGGTTTTTATTATGGAATCCATACGTTGTCCATACATAAATATTTTGTCCATACATAAATATTTTTATTTAAAAGGGAAATGATGATTAATATGAAATATATTGAATAATTTTTTTTCCTTATATATGGTGATATTATTTAAGATTTTTGATTGAATTTATATTAAAAATGATTTTGTGATTATAAAAAATAAAAGGTATATTTGATAGTTTAAGGGGAAAATATATCTATAAACGGAGCGCACAAATAAAAAAGACAGACCAAAGTAGAAATTAGAACGGATAAAAAACGACAAAGGGAGTATATAGTTTTTAAAGATTTTTTTTTATAGAAAGTGCCACGTGGCTTTGGCATAGCATCTTATATTCTTATATAAAGGATTTGCCCGATTTTTCTACATTCCCAGTTTTGTCCTAGTTCTTCTCTTCCTCTTATTCCTCATTCATGTGTAGTCAAGTCATGGAGAGTCGAAGAGCTATAAGGAAGATGATCACGAGAAGAGCGAAAGAGATGAATGATTATGCTGCTGCTGCATATCCCATGGAGGTGACATCGGAAGAGATGGGAGCTTTAAGGGAGGACAAGATGAGAATGCAGAACATCAAAAGAGTAAAAGAGATGATGAATTTTGATGATGCTGTCGCAGCTCAGCCATATCTTCCCGAGGAGATGAATACTGATGCTGCTGCTGGGTCGCCATATCTTCCTGAGGATTTGGTAATAGAAAATATACTCACCAGATTACCACTTCGGGTCATGAGAAGTACTTTATAAGCATGGTCTTTACTCTGGGTACTAATTCATGGAGGAAGAGTGTTACAAGCGCTGCTCAAATCTCCCCACCACCAGGTTGTTCTCCTTTTCCTAGCCGACTGATAACACGCAGAGCAGCCACTCTCTGCAGGGGCAATCTTTTCTGGAAGATATCTGCTAACAGTGCAGTAGAAAAAGTGGCGGCAGTCGTCGACAATTATCTTACTGAAGAAGTTTGTGATAATAATAACAGGATTGGAATGTTGCTCTCATTCGACATTCACAAGGAGAAAATTCAATTCATTCGACTCCCGACTGAATGTGATCCGACAGCCCCAACGCCAACAACGATGAATGCAGTAGTTGAACATCATCTTCTGGAGCACAAAGGATATCCTTGTGTTGCACAGTCTGAAAAGGTAGTGACCTGTAGTTGCCGTAATGGTCAGAGTAGTTTTTGTTCTGGATGTTGCTGCTTTACGGTTCAACTGTATTTATTGAAGGACAAGGAAAAGCAAGTGTGGATCAAGGGGGAGACTTACAGTGTTCAAGTCAAGGATCTAGGTCCGCTACCAGCTCCCTTTTGTTGTTACTTTGACAGTAGTACTTCTACTACTGCTACTACTACTAGATATCCTATGCGAATCCTGAGCGTCTCCGATCAGGTACTACTGCACTGGTTTGATGGAAAATGTCTTAAACTTTACAATTTGCAGACGAAACATCTCGAGGTGGTAGGATCCTCTTCCTCTTGTGATGAGGATGGTAGACTTCCCACCTTCAATGGTATTGATTATCATCGTAATAATTATCTCCTGTTTTCGGAATGTCAGCTGCATGATCAAGCTGAAAGCATCCTGTCTCTGAAAACATTCATTCCTGCAGGAGAAACTAGTAGGTATTATGATACTGAAGAGTTTTTGAAATCTCAAAAAGAGAATCCATCAGCAGGATGGGAGAGTACTGTGAGAGAACCTGTAAAATATCGTGCCTTCTTTTAGGTTGTTTTGTACTACTATCTGACAGACTTCAGTTTATGGTAGTGGTCTGGTCAATTTACTGACTCAACATTATTAAGGAATCTCATTCTGCTTAACTTCTAAAATCTCTTCTCTTAACTTCTATCTGACCACCTTGACTCCTTTGACTTTGGATTCAAACCACTCATTTATGATGCTCTTTTGGCCCAATTTTTACATGTGAGAATATTTCTTGTTCATACATAAGAGGAAACACACAATGACATAATTATAGATTATGCAATGCCAAACTTTAATGATCATCGTTATGAAGTTCAGCGAATTTAAAGGGTGAAAGAATAACATAGATTAAGTGGATCGTGTGGGGTGTTCCTTTATGTGGTTTTACTAAGCCAGCTATAATTGTTGCCTAAGGCCAGAAACACGCCTTAAGTTTATATAAGATTCATTGATGATCCAATCACAGGACACTAACATTTTTTAGAACTTTTTCCATAAGATACAAACCAAAGCCAAGTTCGACTAACATTAATGTCGTAAGGGGACAGAAGAGTGACATTATGTCAAAAAGAACAGTTTTGTGTTCTTGTCCTGCATACTGGTATTGCAGTACTACTAAATGAAAAGCAGTATAATTGATATGCAAATTCTCAATAAACATACCATGACTCCTCGATGTGGTCTCGCGAATATATGCCTTCCGAAACTTCAAAATCGGCTATTAGTTCCTGCAACCAGATGGAGTGAGGAAAAGTGATTATGAGCCAACAATACAAAGAAAAATGTATCAATAAAGCAGGGGGGGCCTTGACGTTCTATTGAAGCACCAAGCACGTTCTATTGAAGCACCAAGCACAGCATACTAAGTTAGCCTCCCAAATGAAGTATGCATAGTAAATAAGATGTATGAGAGTCAAACCCATTATAGAGCAAGACATAATAGTCAGCTCTGAAGAAGTAGATGGTGGTGGGCCTGGTGCCTCCATGTGATCTAAACCAGGAAGCATTTATACCAATTAACTCAAGTTGTTCATGAAGATTTAAATTTAACTAAAAACAAAAGTTGTTTATATTGATCATCCAGTTAAAGAACGTGGGTTCTATGCTAATGCATTACGCAAATAAAAACTGATCAAATCCAGTTAGGAAGTTCATAAAAGAAGGCAGCATTGATAACTGTCCTTTTGGTGAACAGATGCGCAAGAGTGGGACAAAGGATCAGCGAAAATGCTAGATGTCCTCCACTATTATCCCCCAAAACTTTCCCCCACGACGTGTCATTTCCTCACCAGTCCATGGCAATCAGACACTGACCCATCGCTACCCAAAAGGGTTCAAGGCTTCCCAAATCTAGGGTTTTAGATGAAACCACATCATGGGGGAAAGAAAATGGGAGGCCGATTTTCGGGGACATGTAGCAAAGTCCAAGAATCAAACAAGAACTGACATAGCTGCAAGCCTGCAAAGAAGTTGACTTTTGAGGAAATGCTCTAAGCTACCAGCACGTGGTAGGAGCTCATAAATTACAAAGAACCAACTTGGATGATGCAAAAAATAAAATGGAGCCACTGGAATTTTTGGCATGGTTCAACACCATTATTTATCCGTAGTTGTTCATCAGAAACACATATTTTGAAATATGGCAGAAAATAAGCTGGGATGGCCAGGACCAAAACAAGATATAGCATGAGCCCAAAGCCTCAAGCTTAAGGTGTAAACGAGTTGGTCCAGAACTCAGAATTCACCCATTGCCCCTTTGAGATGATAGAGGATAACAGACAACATAAAATAAAAGATTGATAGACTAGGACGATTGGACTTGTTTTGGACAAAACTCAATCCCTGCTTGATCAAAGTAAAGGCTGGATAAGCCTAGGCTCATGCATCTACAATCAGACTTGTTTTGCTATCTCTAATCTGAATGATCAAAAAATTTAGACTAAGAAAAGAACAGAACCATCTTTACTTTAAAATAATAAATTATATGCTGATGTTCCAGTGTTACTGAATCCCTACTTTCTTAGAGATACAAAATAAATATAGACTAGATGAAATTGTGCCAACTTAATCAAGATTAAGGCATGCACAAATTTCTATACATGTACTTGTGAAAATAGTTTGTAACTAAGGAACATGTATACGAAATAGTCATTAATCAAGGGATGTATAGTCTTAAATTTAAACTTAAGTTTTATAAAAGCGACCTACATACCAGAACCATGACCTAGGGAGATTGGTTAAGATTTGTTTAGGGGTAGCATTTAGAGGCTAGGACTCTGTTTACAAATTAGGATCAAGGACTTGGAGCTTACGACTTTGGCCCCTAGGATTTATTAGTATAGTTAGTATCTGGATTATTACTAGCATTATTTTTCTGTTTCTGGTTTTCGTAACTTCGACATGGGTTGCATTTCTAGCCTACCCCAAATTGTTTGGGACTAAAGGCTTGGTTGTTGTGGAATAATACCGTTATGTCAAAAGCATGCCCATAAATATGAATAACAAACCTCACCAGTACCCTTCTCAGTTTGCAAAGTAACAACTGTATCCAAACACTTCTCAATGTCGGGAATTTTCACCTGGTTGTCAAAACAAAAAAAAGAAATATTATCAGTTGCACAGACAAGACAGTTTACTTCATAAAAACAGCAAGAAGCAGTAAAATTGCTTTCAAGTCTTCTCTAGTTAAGTTGTCGAGATAAAACACACATCAGTATTATTAGACAGGCAAACCTTTGGCGTGTTCTTAAGTCAAATAAAATGATGGTTCAAGATTAATCAGACACTCAGCTTTCATTGTGAATTTAAAGTGTCTACACATATCACCAATTCCGTAGTTGCATATATACTAAAATCTAGCCAGTATGAGATCTGACTAAACTGAAAGTAAGTTTAAGCACCTGAAGTTCCTGCTGCTGAGCAAGAAGTTTCATCTCAACCACCTTGTACTGCTGAAGCCTGCAGAACACTAGTACAAACACACAAGTAAGAAAGCTGGCCAGTACATAATAAACATAATATTTAAATTTCATATGATGGAAATCATGCTTCCTCAAAATCAATGCTTTTAGAGTGAGTTACAACTTTCCTATGAGTAGTAAAAACAATCCTAGTAGCAACAACACCTTGTGTTGACAGATGTACTTGTATCAGACACACACAGACAAGGATACAATAAAAGAACGTGACGCAAATAAAAACTGATCAAAACTCAAAAAATCCCTACTTGATCAAAGTATCGGCTGAATAAGCCTGGGCTCATGCATCTACAACCAGACCTGTTTTGTTTTCCTAATATATATATATATATATATAGGAAAACAACTATATCCAAGAATAATAAGAAGGTACTGTTTTATATAGAACAAATTCTCTCCTCAAAAAAAAAAAAATCCTCAGTTAGTAGAAGAAAAAAAAACTCAGAAATGTCTATGTAATAAACTGAAGATCACTCCCAACTTATGGAAAAAAAAAAACAAATCCTCTACCAAAATTCTATCACGGGTTGGGAAACAGAAACCTAAAAGTTCTAAGAAAAGAAAACAAACTGTTAAGAACACTGATAATTCTTCGTCTAGAAAAGAAATAGAAGAACAAACACAAGGAGAAGAAGTAAAAGAAACTGAAAATAAAGAACATGATGCTGCTGTTTCTTCAACCAAAAAAAGACAATTCCTCTATCAAAATTCAACCCGGCTTGAGGAAAAAAAACCCAAAAATCTTAAGAAAAGGAAGCAGGTTGTTGAAAATACTGCTAACTCCTTTAATCTTTTGGGTTTCTTTTTCTCAAGCCGGGGTTGAATTTAGGTAGAGGAATTGTCTTTTTTTGTTGAAGAAACAGCAGCACCATGTTCTTCATTTTCAGTTTTTTTTACTTCTACTCCTTGTGTTTGTTCTTCTACTTCTTTTCTAGACGAAGAATTATCGGTGTTCTCAACAACTTGTTTTCTTTTCTTAGAACTTTTAAGAAAGTTCTGCTTCCCAAGCCGTGATTGAATTTTGGTAGAGGATTTGTTTTTTTTTCCACTTCTAGATCAAATATGATAATCAATCAATCATGATAGATAATCAAATGAATCTAATTGTGTTTCAAATAGAGTTGTTTCAATTGTTCACTATCTCATAGAAATATTTATGAACAAATTGAAACGAAATCGGATTGATTCGTAATTGTACAAAGTACTTATATAAGAATCAATTCATGAACATTAAACCACAGTTTGCAAAGTTAATTTGCATTCCTTAAATCATAAATGTTTTAGTTCATGAGTATGAGAATCATACATAACTGATTTTAGAACTTAACCACTGTGTTCGCAAACTGGGTATGCGAACAGCAGCTCCGGACCTTGGCCTAGTCAGGCTTGTTGCAGAGACATTTCTGAGTTTTTTTTCTTCAACTAACTGAGGATTTTTTTTTTGTTTGAGGAGAGAATGTGTTCTTTATAAAGCAATACCTTCTTATTATTCTTGTTATACGTGAAAGCAAAGCACCTACAATCAATGAATCCGAGTTTTTATATTTGAATCTGAGTTTTTTAATTTAATCGAGGAAGTTTGAAAAAAGAAGAATTAAATCAATTCTTAGGAGATACCAAACGACCAATTTTTTACTGAACCATGACCTAGGGAGATTGGTTATTTGTTTAGGCGTAGCATTTAGAGGCTAGGACTCTGTTTAGCAACCTAGGATCAAGGACTTAGAGCTTACGACTTTGGCCCCTAGGATTTATTAGTATAGTTATTATCTGGATTATTACTACTAGCATTACTATTTTTACTATTATTTTTATTTTTATGTTTCTGGTTCTGGTAACTTCGACATGGGTTGCATTTCTAGCCTACCTCAGCTTGTTTGGGACTACAGGCTAGGTTGTTGTCGAATAATACCATTATGTCAAAAGCATGCCCAGAATTATATGAATAACGAACCTCACCAGTACCATTCTTAGCTTGCAAATTAACAACTATATCCAAACACTTCCCAATGTCAGGAATTTTCACCTGGTTGTCAAACAAAAAAGAAACACTATCAGATGCACAGACAAGATAGTTTACATAAGAAAAACAGCAAGAAGCAGTAAAATTGCTTTTAAGTTGTCGTGACAAAACACACATCAATATTACTAGACAGGCAGACCTTAATTGTGTTCTTAAATCAAATAAAATGGTGGTTCAAATCAACCAAATCACAATTCAAGTTTTAATCAGATACACAGCTCTTGTTGAGAATTTAAAGTGTCTACACATCACCAATTCAGTAGTTGCATCGTGAGCTACATATACTAAAACCTAGCCAGTACAAGATCTGAGAATACTGAAAGTAAGTTTAAGCACCTGAGTTCCCGCTGCTGAGCAAGAAGTTTCATCTCAACCACCTTGTACTGCGGAACATTAGTACAAACACACAAGTAAGAAAGCTGACCAATAAGTAATAGCGTAATATTTAATTTTCATATGACGTAAATCATGTTCCCTCAAAACCGATGCTTATATTGACAACTTTCCTATGAGTAGTAAAAAAATCCTAGTAGCAAGAACACCTTGTATCGGAGATGGACACAAATTTTGATTGTATTCTATATTATCATGTAAATAGCTATCGTTGGAGTTTTAATTGTATTCTATATTGTTAAACAGTAACTTTTTTTCGTTCTGCACATACAATAATGTCCATACACCATTAGATGTGCTCTTAGTTATTAAACTTTCCAAGTTCGGATAATAATAGCATCAGCAACAGCGTATGGACATTATTCTATGTGGAGACCTTAAAAAATTTACTATTTACATCTCCAATAGTGTATGGATATTAATCTATAAGGAGACCTGACAGGGGTAGTTTTATCGGTCACACAAGGACAAGGCAACAATTCTGCTAGCTTCTATAGTTATATAATTTGCATTCTATAAAACTTGAGAAAATGGCAAAAAAAAAGAAACAGAATGGGAAGACATGTGACTGCCTTACCTCAATGCAAGTGTAGATGAAGACATCTTATTTTACAACGAACGTAAACATTATGGCTGGAAATAAGCTGGGATGAGACAGGACTTAAACAAGATATAGTATGAGCCCAGGTCTCAAGCTTAAGACGTAAATAAGTTGGTCCAGGAACTCATAATTAACCCATTGCCACTAGGGATGATAGAGGAGAACAGACAAAAGAAAACAAAAGATTAGAGATACAAAATAAATATAGACTAGCTGAAATTGTGCCAACTAAATCGAGATTACGGTCTGAATTAATTTCTATAAATGTACTTGTGAAAATAGTTGTACCTAAGAAATAAGTATACAAAAAAGTCATTAATCAAGAAGAGGTACATTAAATTTAAACTTAAATTTTATAAATTCGAAGAGTACCATTATGTCAAAAGCATGTACAGAAATATGAATAATGAACCTCACCAGTAACCTTCTTAGCTTGCATATCAGCTGCACAGGCAAGTCATTTGCTTCATAAAAAACAGCACGAAGCATTAAAATTGCTCAAGTTAAGTTGTCGAGACAAAACACAGATCATTATTATTAGACGGGCCTTTATTGTGTTTTAAGTCAAATAAAATGATGGTTCAAATCAACCGAATCACAGTTCAAGTTTTAATCAGACACTCAGCTTTCATTGTGAATCTAAAGTGTCTACCCATATCATCAATTCAGTGGTTGCATTGTGAGCTACATATACTAAAATCTAGACAGTACGAGATCTGAGAAAACTGAAAGTAAGTTTAAGCACCTGAATTTCGCGCTGCTGAGCAAGAAGTTTCATCTCAACCACCTTGTACTGCTGAAGCCTGCGGGACATTAGTACAAACACACAAGTGAGAAAGCTGACCAATAGGCAATTAATATTTAATTTTCATATGATGGGTATCATACTCCCTCAAAACCAATGCTTTTAGAGTGAGTAACAACTTTCCTATGAGTAGTAAAAAAAATCCTAGTAACAACAACACCTTGTGTTGACAGATGTACTTGTACCAGACACACACGGACAAGGATATAGTTCTGCTAGCTACTAAAGTTTAATATTTGCATTCTATAAAACTTGAGTAAGTAGCAAAAGAAAGAAAAGAATAGAATGGGAAGACACATGACTGCCTTTGACAGCCTTACTTCAATGTAAGCATGGATGAAGACATCTTATTTTCCTGCAGGCTACAACAAAATTTTCTTAACATTAACCCTGACTCTCATGTGTTTTTATATAGCTGTGATGGGTACCTTATATAGGTATCAGATACCGAATCTCGTACCCATGCCATTGTTACTTCTCACAATTCAGTGCACCGTACCATTATCAGACACCAACACTGGTAATCATGTTATTTTTAGGTAGCCTCATGAATTATATATCCACATTAAATCCTGTCTACAGATAAAACCAGTACTATCATTATCAAATGGGCTCAGCTGATACTTCTCACATTATTTATCAAATAGCTGAAAGCCTCAGCAGTGCTCCCTGCACTGTGCATACGGGAAAAAAATTGGAGAAGGGCAACCAGTAGACAGGATACAGGGAACTAAAGTGGAAACTGTGGAACTAAAGTGTAATCTAGGTCTACATGTGATCTACAGGGTGAAGCAGGCCATTAGCAAAGTAATTTAGTACATACACAAGAAAAGCATCTCCAGCCGAAATACTAAGAACGAATTTCATCAATTCTAATCAAATTACTTACACCAACATTAGATATTAAAAGGGTGTATATCTAATGAAGAAAATAATCAACTCATTCTGAATAAGTTCAATACAGTACAGTAATTGGTTTTCTAATCAATCAAATGCTCTGTAAGTGTCTGAATCAGCGAAAATAATCATGTTTACTACTCTACAACCCTATATATAAAAAAAAAACCATCTTCAAACCCTATATAAAACCCTAAATTATAATCAATTTTGAAACAAATCCATACAATAATAAATACCCTTTTCATCAAAACATGAAAAAGAATCAAAAAAAGATCAAACCTTTCTTGAAGAAATACCAGTGACATCAAGACCTGACTGTGTTAAATAAGTATGAACATCAGATACCTCTAATGATGAAGCCGAAGACATTGAAGAAGAAGCTTTAGAAAGAGAGAGAAAGTGAGAGGCGAAATTTCTTGAGACTCTGAACTAGAGCTAGGTATATGTGGACGTAATGGGCTGGGCCTCAATTCTCTTGGTTACTTCTGTGTGCTTCAGCTAGGAGTGAAACTTGTTTGGAGGGCTGTTTTTAGGCATAAATAAAACTTTCGGGGCATATCAAGTAAAGACAAAAAAAAAGTGTAAATAGCAAAATCAAAAGTCTCTTAACCAAATATTTTTGATAATGGCAAATCTGCTCTTTTAGGATTAGTGCTAATACTATTGATTAGTTAAAATAACTAGATTAGTGCCCGTGCTACGCACCGGGTATTTTTTTCTTTTAACTTGATGTTTGGCCCATCCCGTGGCAATGCATTTTTTATTATCAATATAATGAATAACAATATCTGAGCTTTCACATCGTTTCATTGTCCCGTGGTGACTTATTTTTGATAAGATTTGTGCCCCCATGCTACGCTGCGGGCATATTTTTTAATTTTAACTTGGTGTTCACGGGGCGGCGATGTATTTCTAACTTGGTGTGAGCAGGGTTTCGTCCTATCCCGTGGCGATGCAGTTTTAACTTGGAATGCGCAGGGATTCGCCCCGTCCCGTGGCGATGCATTATAACTTGGAGTGTTTCACCCCATCCTGTGACAATGTATTTGTTTGGTGTGTGTGAGGCTTCATCCCGTGGTATTTGGTGTGTGTCAAATACCCTCTGATGTCGAAGATACCACAGATACTTAGCTATCCCTCATAAAAGCTGTGTTCCTTAGTCGCATTTTTTGAGTGATGGAAATGCGTGTAAAAATTCTTTGCCAGTCTCAAGACCTGTCAACTTCTCAAAAATTTCTTTAGATATGTTGATATTAAAAAGGTCGGTACAATATTCTTAATAACACAAGGTCAAAAATCTTGACATAACTGATCTTTTTTTACTTTTATCTTCGTATTTATGATTAGACATGGCAAAGACTGAATATCATCCAAATGAGGCAACTGAATTTTCTTTTCCAGTATTTTCAACTGATCCATAATTAAAAGCCTCTAGCCTTCAATTAGCATGAAAAGTAAATTGTCAGCGGTTCGAGTCTCCACTCAAGTGTAATTTAAACTAATTTTAACATGGGTTTTAGAAGGACCGAGTTTGATCAGTGGGGGAAAGTCGGTGACTACGCTGCCAGGTGGCAGGACGGGCCTATGCCTTAGCATTAAAAAAAAACGTAAAAGATTTTATTTTTTTATGATTACGTACCATATACATGGGCAACTAAAAGTCACATTCGTTCATTGATTTAGACATGCACATGTATATCCAAATAGTTTTTTTGTTTTTTTTGGTAAGAAGTGAAGTTTTATTAGAGAAAATGAGAATTTACATGGAGTTCCACCAGAAGTAGTAAACAGTTACTAACCATACAATATGACTGTACAGGAACTTGAAATCCTAACTTCAATACCCTTGAATTAGCATTTTTATCGAGATCCAACACTCTCCTAATGAAACCATACACTTCAGCAAAGCTCAAAGTAACTGAAACAGGATCCGTATGAATCTTACCATACGCGTAAGGAATTAAGTATTATCACGTATCCAAGTGTCTAAAGCGGTAACGACCATGCCATTTCATGTTTCCTAGTTTAAAAATTACACCACGTTTCCGAAAGAAAAAAAATAGAAATAGAAGTTGGTACACGTTGTGTACCTCTTCAATAATGGCGCGCTCTGATGCATAACTGCATAGTCTTTCTGTTGGCCTTGTAACGACAACCAACTCTCACTTGATCTTTACGTCAATCTAGCTAGAATGTGCTCATTTGTAGAGAGAATAATTAATGACCAACCACATAACCAAAGATGATGAGTGAAGTGATAATAAAGATCAAGCTAACCTGTACATGGATGGTATCTTCCCAAGATACACAAATATTAGGGGTCCGTTTCACTGGACATATATGATCAATTAGACGATTACAAATCCTTCATGCATTTGTTAAGGAATCCCAATCCATGTAGGAAACAAATAAGATTCAAAACAAATTGCACTACAAAAACCATATGCACTCACAAATCTTTTTTTTTTTTTGCTTTCTTTTGAAGGAAACAACTCATATTCAAAACAACAAAATCCATGTAGTTATCTTTTTTGTTAAACTGGTAGACAATCAAAGGAATGACTGTCTGATCAATGATTGTGGTATCTTTTATGTGATGGGGCTTGTATACGTACAATTTAACTTACCTTATCAAGTGAAATGTATCTTCTGATTAATCAGAGCTCTAGGTATCGGCGGAAGAAGAATGAGAACAAAGAAATAACGAAGAAACAGAATCCCCAATTAACATTGCTTTTAATACGCTTAACTTTCTTAAGATCGATAACTTACGCAGCTGTGGAAGAAGTACGATTTTCGTATAGACTACACGGATAAGGAATCTGAGTTTAGGAATCTACGTATAAAATTTTCCTTAGTTAAGCTGAAAAATTCGTCTTTTATTTTTAACGGTTTCGTTTTTTTGGTGTGCTAACGATTTCCTTTTTTACAGCAAATTCCTTTTCAAGAGTTTTATTTTTATTTTCAATTTAACTGTTTGGATGTGAGTTTTGTCCACCTTTACTAAAGTACAGTTAAGTATATGTGTAAACACGGTATAACCAAATAATTCAAGTTTAAATTCTAACATAAGTATTGTCCACCTACTTTTTTTCAACACCGTTACTAACGGACAGTTAAGTATTTGATATATCCAAATTGTAAATAAATTTTAATTATTACAACCAATAGAGTTATGCCAAGTGTCCTCACCATAGCTTCTGCATTAGAAAAGGTCTTTCTAGGCCAATAGGAAGCGAGGGTTTCATCACCGTTTAATGTGAGAGCTTTATTTGTCAAGGCTTTTAAGGGAGAAGATTTTGATTAGTGATTAATAATTAGTGATTAGTTTTAAGATTATTTAGTTATAAATTTGTGTAGATAAAAAAATTTGAGTAAGAAAAAAAAAGTTAGCTTTTTTTAGAAGGAGAAGGGGAAAGTGAGGAAAAAACTTGTATCTTGTTGGATATTTTCAACAAACCCTTGAATTGTAGGCATTTAGGTTGTTCCCGGGGTTAAAATCATCAAAAGTTTGTGTTTTTTTCACTAAGGTTCGGCGTGTCTGGATGAACAGTTCGACTAGATGAAAATGTTGATTAAGAGCCGAACCTACCTTGTAGACCAGAGTTCGGTTTGGTTCGACTTTTCCTAACAAGACGAACCCTACACTGAACTGTCTGGAAGAAAAAATGTTTAGGGTTCGGCTTATATTTAGAAATTCGTAAGCGTCGAACCTGTTGGAAACACATTGTTCGGCTATTTGAATAAGTAGAATATAAGCCGAACCTGATCATGTATATTCCTAGGTTAATAAGTTTGTATTGGTTCGGCACATATTGTGAATATTATAATAGCCGAACCTCGTAAATGTGCTAGGTTCGGCATATATTATGATTATCGAATACGCCTAACCCCTATGTATCTCTATCTGTGACTAGGTTCTGCTTGAAATTTCATGAAATTTCAAGCCGAACTGTTCATATACACTTACAGAAAGCTTTTTTGAAGAACAGTTCGGCTAAAAACGCAACTCAATTTTGAGCCGAACCCAACACTGTAACCGTCATTTAATCGATGAAAAAATTGGGTTTGTAAAACTTACTTTCTTATCCTCATTTCCGGAGTTGGAGATGCAGTTGGTTCAATTTCTGGTTCAATTGGTGGATTTTCAGTTTCTACACCTTCATCTTCAATTGGTTCTTCTTCTTCAATTAATGGATTAGAAGACGATTTGGTTTGCCCAGTCCCTTCTTTTCTTTGTACGAGTCATTATGTAGTTCAGTTTAATCAACAATCAAATTTTTGCGAATCGAAAATTAATCACGATGATGAAACTTTTTTTTTCGCGGGAGGGGAAGAGTTCGGCTAGAGAAGGAAGAAGAAAAGATGTTAAGGGAAACTGATTTAGATTTTTTAGAAAAATGATTTTAGATTTTTGTATTAAGGGTATATAGGTAATTTAACTACCCATAGGTTACCCCTTATAAGGTGATCCAAGATGGGACTATTGTTTTGTATGCCCCGAAAGTTTTATGCATGCCTAAAAACATCCTTTAATAATAACTGTAGGTTTTTTTTTTAAACAACTGTAGGTTGATAATGGTTGTCTAAAGCTATTTAATTTTGATTAATTAATTAATTAATTTACTTATTTATTACAATCATCTGACAATAAGTTGGTGGGTAGCCTGTCTAGATAAATAAAATAATATATATAACTATTTTTTTCATTTTTTTTTTATTTTTTTTTATTAAGAATATATATAATCAGTTCAAAAAAAATTACAAGAAGCTAGCCGGCAGCCTGGCTACAAGTTACGCTCCTACCGCTTTTTGGGTGACTACCTGTATTCTATGGAAAAGGTAGTTTTCTACTTTAATATTGATATCATGGTTGTTAACGAAGTTTTTTATTCTCTTCAAGAACTCCATTGTTTCCGCTCATAATTCTCCTAACGTCATGAAGGCCAAGGTGCTAAAACCATACCCGTGGACGTTGCATTTTTCGAGATACTTGCTTCTCTTTCGAGACACCACGTTTGCCACTGCTTTCCCTGGTATGTATGTAGAAACACCACCTCATGTAAAGGGTGAAATACATGTCACGTCCAAACATGTATCGAGCCCATAATCCCAGTTGTCAACTAGAATATCTGCAGGACGTAATTCACCACCAGCGTTCGAAAGGAAACCCAATGACACCTCTTTTTGAACTTGTATCCCTTCCCGAAAACAAATGTTTACTAAAGTGTCGCGGATTAGATCATGGCAGAATTTCAATCCTATTATGTGTGTATAATGAAGAGCATGATCACCAAAGGTTTCTATAATTCTGTTACAACATGGACAGACACTACCGGCTACAAAGAGAGGGATACCAAGCTTGTAAGCGAATATAGCATAGAAATGTAGTTGTTCAATCCTTTGCCCAAGTCCATCTATGGGGATAGCCAACAAGTAGTCATGTGCATGTTCAGTCTTGTTACACTTCCATAAGGCTTGGTCACGCGCTGACATACCATATCGAGTAGGCATTTCTTCCTTCAGAACATTAATATATTTGACTTCCAAAGAGTTGGGGGGCAGTACCTTCAATATTGAATGAAGTGGGAGAGATGACAAGCTTGTAAGAACGTATCCGAGGGTAATTGGTATGAAAAACCGTTACCCAATATGCCTGAATGCCGAAGAAGAGTGCACTGTAACTGTTTAGTTTGTAGACAACAAGCCAAATAAGAGTATTTTCAAAGTGTCGTACATGAAATAGATGCCAAGGATGCCATCTCTAATTAGGAGAGTAACCAACCTATGTTGAGTCAAACCGTACCCAGGACCATCATTAACAACTAGTCTACGCATATAGTTAAAATAAGTAGTTATCAAAAATAGCTTGGACTTCTCTTAAATATGCAGGTGAGGCTGTGCGCAACGAGAAATATAGTTTTCAGATTCCTTCACAATTATGCAACAATAATAGAACACTTTGAGGATCGTCTAGTTTAAGAATGGCTTCAATAAGATGAAATGTTTTTTGCACACGCTCTAAAACAAGGTTGTTGCAGAACTGGTGATCCAAACTGACGGGTCCACCAAGTAGTTTAACACCTATAGAGGGTATATCTATTGCATCATGAAAAACGTCATCACATGTGTTCCATTTATCAACTGTATGCCAAAAAAACTTCAGTTTTATGTAGGTTAAGGTAGAGCCCAAGCGCCGGACCATCACACTGGATGATTTGTAGAGCTTTGGAGACCATCAAAGTATCTCCAATCATAGTCCCATCATCTAGGTACCACGCATGAAGATCCAGAGAGAAACATGCTGCAATTTTCCTCACAAGAGGGTGTAATGTTAGTGAGAAAAGTAAGGTGCCTAGAGGATCCCCTTGTTGCACACCCTGTGATGAAGACAATGATGAATCTCCATAATATAGACGGGATAGTGAAGAATAACAGAATTCGGCCCACTTGTATATCAAAGGGTATTGATGTGAAACTTCCAGAATCACTTCCGACCTATCTATGAGATTAAATGCATTGCAAAAGTCAACTAGGAGCATGGACATGGACTGAGATGTACCTTTTTCTTCCAAAAGCCTGGTGAGAGCATGTAATATAGCTTTTCTCCCGCATGACACACCTACGCTAAAATGAAAATCTGACATGTAATTTTAATTATTTTCTTTTCTTCTCTTTTTTGTACTCCAACCGACGCTAACTCGACTATAATATTTATCGTCTTCGACTAAATCATTTTTTTGATCTGTTAATTAGTGAAAAAGAAAAAGATGAGTTGAAATAGAAATTGAATTGACTAAAGTTGGAGAGAAAGAACCAGATCCTCTATACAAAGAAATGTACAATAAAAAGTACGCACAAACCGATATCTTAATTTCTTGTGTTTGATTGATGGATTAAGTTTAAATCGGAAAAACTAGGGTTTCATGGAAGTT
The DNA here is from genome assembly GCA_023529315.1 of Papaver bracteatum. Lineage (NCBI taxonomy): Eukaryota > Viridiplantae > Streptophyta > Magnoliopsida > Ranunculales > Papaveraceae > Papaver > Papaver bracteatum. The sequence continues at coordinate 44,080 of JAJJWX010001482.1, read as the reverse complement.
ACAGAGTGAAGGTCGACTTACAAATGAAATGAATCATCAGCGTAACTAATTATTTTGAAAGTGTTGATGGGCTTCGAAAATACCTTATCGTTATCGTACAATATATATACCCCTCTCGATCTATAATCCCATTTGGATCCCTAAACGTTTCTTTTTCTTTTCATATTTACCCTTTCTCTTTTAACCCTATGTTAGATCGAATCACTTCATTTTCACTTCCAAATATGAAAATTTTATTTCTTTCTTCTCTCTCATTCTCTTTCAACTCACCACCAGCACCTCTACAACTAATACCACCAGCTCCGCCACCACCACGTCCTCCGCTATTAACAACAAATTATACTTATATTTCCTTCATTTTTAACTTTCGAATATGAAGATCTCAAATAAGAGAAATCATTTTGGTTGGGGTCAGTTTTGGCCGATAGTACATGGAGTTTGTCAGCGGATTACCGAGCATGGATCTAATGCGTTCAGAAAATATATAGTCATTTCTTATCTTGGAGAAATTTGATTCCTTCAATTCAAGAAAGTAATAACAGATTTTGCTCAACTTCATTTTCAATCTGATATTGTTTTCGATTTTGGTGTTGGTCCATCTTGATTTCTTTGTTTATTTAGATCTTAATTGATCTCGATATTATTGATTCATCTCTAAAACATGTATAATTTTTATTTTATTTTAGGTTTTGATTTTGATGTACGTTATCAGTTTTAGTTTCAACACATCCAAATATTTATTCAATTGGTAGTTTGTGGGTGGTATTTATGGTGCTGTTGGAGTTGGTGATTGTTGTTGATATTGACGGTGGATCTGTTGGATTTAGCGGTTGTGTATTGGAGTCGTGTTAATAGGAGTGAAAGTATATATTTGAGGGGGGTAGGATTATGAGGAGGGAATTAAAATTTAAAAGGAGGGATTGACTCTCTGAAAATGTGTTAAGATATCTATGATGTCCTTGCGTTTGAAATCTTCCAACCAAACAAACACATAATTATGAACGAAAAATATTAAATCACGTTTAATTCCCGTAAGATCAAATTTAACTAACCAATCTTTGATAATCATATATAATTTAACCTTAACCCCTCAAAATGCTTCAAAGCTGCTTAATTTTACAAGCACCAAACAAGTCGCCAAATCGTCAGACCGAGCATTATCGCATGTGGCATGCCAAAATTATTAGATATGATACAATCTAATAATAATGGTGAACACCGGTATATGCAACTACGAAATCAAAGATCTACCGTATCTACGCCAAGCATTGATTTATTACTTATTTATTTTAGTATGTATATAGTCAATCGATTTTGATAATGCTTATAAAGTTAAAAAAATCTGGTACACACACATCAAATTGATCGAATGGTACACTGGTCAATGGTTTGAAAGCTGATATTGGTTATCTTCCAGATGTTGCTGGTGATAATATGCTGAACAACAGAGGATTTGTTAAGCACAAGTTGGCTGCAGCAGGGTTCGGGAATTCGAGAAGGAGTGACGCCTTATTCACTGCTAGGGTGACAGAGAGACGCATGATGTGTATCTTATATATAAAAGAAAATTATTCCATGAATTTGGCTGAGTTTAGGACTTACTTTAAGAAATCATCTAGCGATGTGGTACCCGAGACAAGAAAAACTGCGTTACCAAAATTATCCAAGACTAAGAAAACTGCATTACGAAGTCAGTCATATGGGTTTTACATGTACTCGATCACAATATTGTTTGGATCTATGCATTCTTTCATCTTATTATTTATCCGATTGACTATTACCAGTAGTTATCAACCGACACGTAACTTGTGTACAAATCAAAATAAGAGTTGGGTTATTCTGGATTTTTTCATGTGGGAATTTAGTTTGCAAAAATGTATGCCTAGACTAGTTATTTGAGTTCTATATATATTTTGTCATTTATATTTGTGGTTAAATGATTCTATCATTAAATAATATTATTTGATATGTCAGTTTCTTATACATATTTAAGGTAAAAAGAGTGCACCTAGACATTGAATCTTCATGGTTTTTACAAGTGTGAACATATTAGTTGTTTTTGTTAATCTAAATCATGTATTTTGATGTATGTATTTGTAAAAATAATCGCATGTATGTCTTTATTTGTTTACGATCTAAAAGACAAATGTAAGTTGTTTTGTGGCTCAGAGCCGAATGCTTTTAACAAATATATTAAACAGTCAACTTGTTTATTAGTTATTGTTCATCACGGTAAATGAATCAAAGTCAATATTAGTTTTTTACTCCATCAACATTAGGACTTATTACAAATATACGAGATTCAAAAATTCATAACAAAACGTATCCATGTCATTCTCTTTTTTTCCCCACTTTTGATTCAAATATTATAACCATCCACACTTTTGAGTTTACATTGCTCATATGATATTTTTGAGATTCATCATGGTATTAAATAGTTTTGTGTTCTTTTTTTTCGTACCCCTGAACCAAAGAAATTAAGTTTCTGAGAAACTAGAAAAGAGTGAGGAAGGAGAAAGTGTTGTATACATACCTACATGGCGACGACCCCCACCGCAGGCCAAGGATCTTCAACCCTACAAAGGTAAGAGTGCTTGACAAGGCTAATCATACTAGAAACTTTTTATTTTTATTTTTATTTTTATAAAGACGATAACATTCCATGAGAATCCTTATCTCAAGTATATGATTATATTTTTATTTTCATATATCCACGGATTTATAGGTGTTCTTAGTTGTAGGTCTTATTCTTCTTGTAACTGCTATTTTTATTGAATCTGTATGAGATATTCACGTTATCATGGATCATTACTAGCTTGAGGAATCTCCAGTTGTTGATATTTTTGAGATTCACTCCATAAGAATTATTTTTAGAAAATCTCAATATCTCAAGTATATAATTATATTAGGTTTGTATTTATCTTTTGTTGTGAGGATAGTTTTTCTGTTATTTGAAATGTTAATCTACAGGCTAGGTTTCAGGACAAGTACAAAAATATCAGGCACATGGAATTGTTGGTAAAGTTAATCCACGTGCTATATATCTCTGAGAATGTTGGCATTGGAACTTTTGATGAGTAACTTGGTTGTGAATCCCAATACGTGTATTTTTCACTTTCATACATGCTACTCTCTTTATGCATTTTCATACTTGCTTTTAACAAACGTTCTCACATGTACTGATGGGTTACTGAATTTTGGTTTCGATGAAACTAATTGGTTGCTAAATTTTGTATTTGACTTTCATCCAGGTGTTATCTCTGATAATGAACTTCGCATAAAAGATAACATTCCTAGAATCCAAGTTAGTGAAGTTTTGCCGCTTTCAGTGAGTCCCAATATTGTATTTTCACTTTCACGTGTAATGTGTTTTGACCACATAGAAGGACCAAGCGATTCACACACTGCCTAAATTTACAAATGTAATTATGTATATTTTGTGGCAATGATAGTAAGAAATAAGAAGTCTGCTTAACGTAAATTTAACGATTTAATAATAAGTAGTAAAAAAATATAAACAAGTAAAAAGAAAGTAAAGATACAAGTAGTATTTTAGGTTGTAAGTTTGTATTTTTATATAAAGCATGCATGTTTGTTTTGTTGGTGTTTAGTGGTGTTATCTTAGTATAAATGAAAACCATATGTTAAGTATAATATGAAATCAAAATACGCCATCATCACCAAAGAGAGTTCACAATTTTCAAGTTTAAAATGTAAATTGAATATAGCAGATGCATAGTTGAGGAACAGTTAGTCGTTATTATGTTGTATTTGATATCATTCAGAAAAACTACATGCTTCAATCATTCGTATTTGGTCTCGTCTTATTTTATTTTTTTACCAAATCATCCAACTCAAAAGTCCATGCCATTATTTCTACGGGTATTAATCATGAGACGTTTTTTTAAGACCACGTAAATTATGGTACTTTGATAGTGTAGAGGGTATAAAAATTATTTCGAAATAAAGAGTGCACGAATTCTTATTGAAGAATCATCGGTTTAACATTGGCATGAAATCACCCCTCCTCTCTAATGATGTTTTGGTTAACTTTAGAGTTGTTTGATGACCCATATTTTCCTAGACCATATAGTCATATGCGCCTTTAATATATATTAGATAGGATCTATGAACATCCATTAGTGCTTGAATCATTTTTTACAATAAATTTTTCTTAACTAAAATTGATAAGAATCTATGAATATTCATTGCTTGAATCATATTTCGAGATATTTAACTAGACAACTTTGAATTGAAACTTCTTATCTGCAATATGAAATCTATTAAAATCTTATAACATAGTCTCATAAAAATAGAATGGTAATACAGTGAATAAATAGGATGGTTGAGTCTCCGCATACCTTTTTAGTCCAAAAGTGTTAATGACATAAACCTAAAAATGATTTTAGTCCAATACTTTCAATAAACCTTGTTAAGAGCCAACACCACAAACCTTAACAGAAGCACTAACTCCACTCAGTCTTGAATCCAAACACTCAAGCACTCCTTATTTCACCTCCGACGCCCTTCCATTAACCTCCTCCTTTGTCGGACTATGAATAAGAGAAGCACTAATCTCTTTTTCCGAGATGGCAACTTTGGGTTCAACATTCTTAGTCGCTCAAATTTTCAAATTCTCTATTCCAGGACGAACATAAGCATTTTTTGACGGAATATTGCTGTTATCTTTCATTTTGATTTATTTCAGTTATCCAATTAAATAGAAAGGGGAGGCGGAGGAGGAGGTTTTGTTAATAGAGAGAGAGAGAAAGAGAGAGGGATGGGGAGGAAAACCCAAAAAGTGGTAGATCAGAAGAGAAAAAGGAAGCTTCCGGTGAGTAGGGTTAGATTTTTTTATGTAAAAAAAATATGTACAATAATAAATTATACTCAATTTTGAAACAAATCCATACAATAATAAATACCCTTTTAATCAAAACATGAAAAAGAATGAAAAAAAGATCAAACCTTTCTTTAAGAAATGCCAGTGACATCAAGACCTGACTATGTTAAATAAGTATGAACATTAGATACCTTCTCTTTCAGATACCTCTGATAATGAAGACGAAGCCATTGAAGAAGAATCTTTAGATATAGAGAGAGAAAGTGAGAGGAGACTTGTCTGAGACTCTGAACTAGAGCAAGGTATATGTGGACGTAATGGGCTGGACCTCAATTCTCTTGGTTACTTCTGTGCTTCATCCAGGAGTGAAACTTGTTTTGATGTAATAATAACTGTAAGTTTTTTTTTTTTAAACAACTGTAGGTTGATAATGGCTGTCTAAAGTTAGTTAGTTTTGATTAATTAATTAATTTACTTATTTATTTTACTTTGTTAAAAAAATTAAAATTTTATTATTTTTTTGAAAAAAATATTATTATTTTTTTTAAAAAAATATTATTATTTTTAAATAAAATAATAAATACATATATATATTAAAAATTACAATCATCTGACAATAAGTTGGTGGGTAGCCTGTCTAAATAAATAAAATAATATTTTTAACTTTTTTTTCATTTTTCATTTTTCATTATTTATTTATTTTAAGAAAAGATATAATCAGTTCAAAAAAATTACAAGAAGTTAGCCAGCATCCTGGCTACAAGTTACGCGCCGACCGCTTATTGGGTGACTAACTGTATTCAATGGAAAAGGTAGTTTTCTACTTTAATATTGATATCAAGGTTGTTAATGAAGTTTTTTATTTTCTTCAAGAACTCCACTGTTTCCTCTCATAATTCTCCGAACGTCGTGAAGGCGTGCTAAAACCATACCCGTTGCATTTTTCGAGATACTTGCTTCTCTTTTGAGAGACCATGTTTTCCACTGCTTGCCCTGGTATGTATGTAGAAACACCACCTCATGTAAAGGGTGAAATGCACGTCACGTCCAAACATGTATCGAGCCCATAATCCCAGTTGTAAACTTGAATATCTGCAGGTCGTAATTCACCACCAGCGTTCGAAAGGAATCCCAATGACACCTCTTTTTGAACTTGTATCCCTTCACGAAAACAAATGTTTACTAAAGTGTCTCGGATTAGATCATGGAGGAATTACAAGCCTCTTTTTGACACCTTCTCCACCATCCTCTGATATGTCGCTCTAGCATTTCGCAGACCAAAGGGAATTTTAGTATAACAATATAATCCTCTGGGAGAGAAAAAGGCAGTGTGTTCTTGATCTTCTTCAGCGAGAGCAATTTGATTGTAACCTTTATATCCATCCAAAGAAGACATTCTGTCATTCCCTGCCGCTGATTCAACCATTTGTGGAATATCGGGTAACGGAAAGCTATCATTTGGACAAGCTTTGTTTAGATCACTGAAATCTATGAAGATTCTTATTCCTTTGTTTTTTTAGGAACTACATCCATATTCGCTATCCACTCAGGGTATTTTGATTGCCGTATAATTCCTGCATCCACTACACCAAATTTCTGGATTAGTAACATACCTGAGCCGTTACTAAAACGGGTTGTAACGGCTAATGGCCGTTACAAAACGGGGCGTTACAGTTTTTTTGTAACGGCAATGTAGCCGTTACGAATTTGGTTGTAATGGCCGTTCGTAACGGCTCTGGCATGTTACTACCCTGCCACGTAGTAACATGCCAAAGCCGTTACGAAAAAATTCGTAACAGGGTAGTCGTAACATCCCCAAGCCGTTACTACGTGTCAATTTAGTAACAGGATAGAGCCGTTACTACGTGGCAGGTTGAAACGGTTCATAGCCGTTACGAATTTTTTCGTAACAGCAAAAATTACCGCCAGTCAATTTTGACCAGGTCAAGCCTGACTGGCAGTTCATTTTCTGCCGAAAATTAGCCGGAATTCCTAATTGAACACCTGCATACATTCATCATCCACACTCAACACTTCAATCTATTCATATCATATTCATTCAACTCATATGAGATTTATATTACAAAAGAACTAAAATTTCTTTAAGTACCAAACTTTTTGAAATTTCACTAAGTACCCAACATTTTTTTCTTCTTCTAAGTATCAAAATTTCTAAGGAAATACATAGAAGGGTTCCAAACTTCTAAGGGAACACAGAAACTTACTAACTGCCTACAAAACAAAACTTACTAACTTACAAGGTCTATGGTCTGGACTGTGATTATGCACCTGAACAAGGTCTTGGTTGTGAGAACCTTCTGCAAGGTAAGCAGCCACTATAGTCCGATCTGTAAGGCAAATAATTGGAATGATCACGTTTTAATTTCCGCTACAAGCCATCAAATGAAAAACTGCCACTGAAGACCCATCATGCAAATGCCAGAGGTACAACATGTGGAAGGTAGGTGTTCAATTTTACGAAAGATTACTAAATCATTGAGATAGTGGTACTTTTATACCAAAGAAAAGCATACCTGTGCGGAACCAGCACTAGTTGCCAAGCATTCTTCATCAAGTTCTCCATAATCCCTGGCTTTAAGTTCATAATTCCCAATCCATACTACATGAAACAAACAAAACACATCTATAAGTAAGGATACCAAATTTATGAAATTTACAAGCAGAAAAAACTGAACATATTGAGAGGTCACAGGCTCTTAACATGGTATTTTGCACAAGGACAGTGATTTCGAACAAGGCCATAGATAATTTACAAGCAGACAAAACTGAACATATCAAATTTGGGACAAGAAATACTATTAAGTATCAAATTCATTTATCAGGCTCTCAATATGATACATTCATTGAAAGAACTTGAGCAAACTAGGAAACAAAGGGGCCCTAGGAACATAATTACCAGGAAGAATAGATCCAGCAAGACCTAAATTGTAACTGTTGTGAGCATCCAATCCAAACGAATATTGTGCAACGTTGGTGTGATCCAGGCAAACAATGCAATTGGTCTTGCACCAAGCCACTCATGGATCAGAACTAACATGATAAACTTGCAAAAGCATGCAAATAACACAACCTTCATCAATGCCACTAGTTTAAGAATAGATTAACAGAAAATGTTTCGACATGACTACTACAACATCGGTGTTGCTGTCAAGACATAGTACACTAATTATCACTTACTTAGTTGAAGGTGTAAAGAGATAATTCTCTTATCAACATAGTAAACACATCATATGACAACTATTCATTTAATCAAACGGTATCTATTCATAATTGGGCTAACAATAATTGAATCGTGTAGCCGAAATAAAACAGTATATATGCATGACCATAACAGAACAAAATGCAAGAGAAACCTAAATCATCTAATTATGCTAAGATACATACATGGCCCGAAGAAACCGGTATCAAATATACTCACCAGGCTTTCCTCCAGATAAAATAACACTTTCAACTAGTTCAACAACAATAAGCTTAACATATATTCTACTGGTTCATCAAGTGCTTTCGCAAGTTGATACTGCAAGTCAAAAATATAATTCCGTTAAATTTAACTATTATTTTGGTTATTATTAAAGGATTAAAGGAAACTAAAATCAAGTAAATAAAATGATCAAGGAAACAGTAGATAAACCTTATAGTCGGTAATCAGTTCTGAGAACTTTGCATAGCGAACATATACTGCTAGTTCTTTAATATCACAGTATAGCTCCAACTTTAGAAGCATCCCGCTCTGCTTGCTTTACAGAAGCATCCCATTATGCTTGCTTTACAGAAGCACCTAGGAGAACAGAAACCAATTAATTCACGCATACAAGAAGTTCATCGAGAAGTTAAGAATAAAACAAATCCTTTGGTGTCGAACCAGATGTGTTGAATGACACAGCCATATAAGCTGGCAAATCCTTTACCTGAAAAAAAATGATAATAAACAACTTAAAATAAAGTTATACAAAACCACACTTAAATGAATACAATAAATTTTGGACAACACATCTACTGAAACACCAGGAAACTCGTACACAACGGTACCTTCATACGGAAACCCGTACACAATAGTACCTTCATACAATAAACATGCAAGTGAGTTTTATCCATGAGATCGCCAGCAGCAACATGTTCCACCATCAACTCGCGAAACTCATCGCGTTTTTTACGCTCAGTGCGTCTCAATTGATCCTGAAATTTCAATTGGAAAACAAAACTAAGAAGATAATTTGAAGTCCATAAAAGTCACAATAACAAACATGTAATTCTCCTGAACAACCTTTTGAATCTTCATTATTTGCACTCCATTATATTCCTCTTGTTCTCCTCATGTGCCTTTGCACTTTCCTATATGAGACCAAAACATGAGTCTAAGCAAATGCACTCTGTAAATTATGTGACGGATATTAAGAATATCAACAAAAAGTGAGTCATGTAGGAATGGGAAAGATACAATAAAAAGTTTACTATGGAAAAAATGACTAAACAATAAGAATAACAGATAAACGACCTAACCACTAGAACTCTTCTCATCTGCAATACGGCATAACCTGGTTCAAATTCAGGAAATTTAAAAGTATCCCTACCAAAGGTATCATAACATATAACTCTCTGAATGGAAAATTGTAATCATCATGGGCTGAATATCTCCATGACGAACTCTTCAACTATACCCCAAGTCATCAAATAAAAAACTATATGGTATAACGGAAAAAAGATAAACTCAGAATGGAAGTGAAAAGTTGAGTAAATACTCACAATTTGCTGAAAAGATGTAGCCATGACTGCGACACAAGAGCAGATGAATCCTTTACTGTTAAATTTAACATCTGTAACGGTACATACACCAACACCTAGTACTCCTACAAGCACTGCCATACTCACCTCCCTCGAGTATTGTTTACCGTGAATGAGCCACTCCAAAATAAAAACAATTGTAATCATACTCAGCTTTGAAATCTGTAACACATATCCAATTGTAAGTGAACTCACAAAATTTACATATCAAAATCACATGGAATCAAATTATCAAATGGAAGCAATACTTTCACTAAGTAATTCAGACCTGGTAAAATCCAACAAAGTTTAACATAAGACGCAAATTCATCCCTGTGATTGACATATTCGCAACAATTGAGAACCAAAGAAGCTCCCACAAAGGTACATGCTTTGATGAAGATAAACTAGTAGATTTAGAAACCATACCCACTAGCGCGGTCACACCGAAGTGAAATCCGGTTAAAGTTGTTGCTGTAAAAGTAAAAACATATGAATTTAGTTCAACTAACCTCCATAAATATAAAAACAACAAAGAGATTCAAAGAAAAACAAACTAAATGGTCATACCCAAACATGATAAGAAAATTTGGATAAAACAACTACGAATGCCTTAGCCATTATTAGAAAAAAAACACACTTTACAGTAATTTGGGGAAATTTCTTAAAATTAACACAAATAGTATTATCCCCAGATTACGAATCAAAAGAAAAAATCAGAATTGCAGCTCAAAATCACAAAATTGAGGAATTAGGAAAACTAAAACATAATTAGATAATGTTAATGGGAATCAGTCAATAACGCCTGCCGCTGAAAAGAAAACCAAAAAATCTAAAAGATAATAAACCAATTCCGATCCATTAACAAATTCAGTGATTCAAAATCAATCAGTACCTGTAAAGAAACCCTATTTACAAGTGAAACTCCCTCAAACTGATTAACAAACTGAAACCCTGAAACTCTTAAAACTGATTAACATACTCAAACCCTTAAATATGATTAACAAATTGAAACCCTAAAATCGAAATAACTCAAACCCTAAAACAAATGACGAAAGACTTACACAAATAAAATACAGATGATGAAATAGAGACCCTAAACTCGATTAACAGATTATGAAATTGAAATTCTGAACTCGATTAACATATGTGATTCTATAGGGAAGAAAAAAAAAGAGAAGGAAGAAAAAATCTAACAGACAAAAAGAAAAAAACATATACCTTCTAAGCTGAGATTCAAGATCAGTTCTTCAAAGCTCCAACTCCGACGAACCCTAAAATGAAATCAAAAAAAAAAATGGTATCAGATAAAACCCTAAAATCGAAAACTTTATGATGACTTATGCATATCGAAACTAAATTCGAAACCTAAACTCGTTAATCTTACACAATTCTACAAATCTCAGAAGATTAACGAGTGTGGAGACGAGAGGAGAGGAGAGGAAAGAACAGGAGCGGAAGAGAGAAAAACAAAAAAATGAAAATGAAATCTCGATTTTGCGAAGTGCTGATATATCCTCAAAAGAACGCATGTGAATCGCACACGAATGGGAGGAAATATCCTCTAGTATAACTCATCGTGGGTGGAAATATAATGGTACACATGTGAGTGGCACGCGCACATACTCAAATGTGTGCCTACCCTAGTGTGACCAAGCGTGCGAGTGGCACGCCTATAAAAATTTAGTAACGACTTATGCCTGTTACGAAATTTTTGTAACGTCGATTTGTAACGGGTATTTTGTAACGGCTCATAATCATTTACGAATTCCTGTTACTAATCCAGGAATTTGGTGTAGTGATCAAGCATCTTCTGTGATTCTTCTTCTATTCGAGGGTGATATGTTGTTGCTATTTTTATTATTCTTTGCTTAAATGGTCTTGCATTTTTTGTTAATTTCCAAATGATGACACGCAATCGAAGTATCTATTCCGGGCATCTCATCCATGATCCATGCGAAGATGTATTTATATTCTCGCAAAATATTGGTCGTTATTTCTTCCTCATCTGAATCCATTTTAGTTCTAATCCTTAGCATCTTTGGTTCTTCTTTATTTCCAATATTCACTTCCTTTGTTGGTTCTGACGTAGTGTAAACCTCCCTTGGTTATGCCATGGGAGTTGGTTCTTTTATCGTCTTTATCGGTTTGTCCCCTTCTTCTGAAATTTCGCTTAGTATTCCTTTTCCTTCCCCTGCTTTTATCATGTAAATTCTGAATTCTTCTTCTTTTCTTGCCTCCTTCGCCACTTTCCAGCGAAATTTTCTCCTCTTTGCACGTCCTTCACAATTTTCCACCTCTACTTGATAACATCTCCTCTGATTTCTCCTACCCCACCTGGCATAGGAAATTTGATACATTGATGCAATGTTGATGCTACTTCTTTAATCGCATGTATCCACGGTCTTCCCAATAGCATTTTATAAGGGGACTCCATATCCACCACACATAATGTCACTTGTGTTTCAATTTCTCCTAACAATATTCTCACCATTATTTCTCTTTTTGGTTTTGTTGTAGGTTTCCCAAAACCGTGGATATGATATGTTGAACAAGTCATCTCTTCATCTTTGTATCCCATTCTTTTGAAGGCATGATAAAACATTATGTCAACTGAACTTCCTGTATCTGCCAAAGTTCTATTCACCGCCCATTCTTCTTTGGACTTCGATGATTCATACCTCTCTTTTCGTGCTGCAGTTATTGTGATCACCAATGGAGTTGTATGACTTAAGTTTTCTCTTTATATTTTTGCTGCTGTGAATGTAATTTTCTGTTTTTCCCACTCTTTCAATGGTGATACCTTTTCCACCGTCATAATTTTCTTTCCTTCAAAATATCGTTTATGTAATCTCCCTTTGATGTTTTCATGAAACTCATTAATCATTGTCTTCGTTATTAAGCTACATTCCAATCTTCTACTATTTTTTCTGGATTTGATTATTTTTTCTTTAATTGATTTACTGTCTTGTTTCACCATCTTTATCACTTCAGTCCCTGTTTCTAGCGCCATTATGTAGTTGCAGGAAATCCCACAACCACACCCTAATAAGAATTCAGAAAGATCTACTAAGACTTCTAAGATTAATGATCAAACTTTATTAATTTCTTTTGGGAATTTCTTACAAGAGTGGTAGGAAAACTTGGAAATACAAATAAATCTCAATTTTATGTCTCCTCTCCATTGTCTCTAAACTCTCCAAAAAGATCCCTCTCCTCAAGTCTACATGGTTATATATATAGGATATTACGTACACTTCAAGAAAATTGGACTTTAGCGACTATCACGAATCAGTTGGTACAGGGCCGTTTTGAGTGGATGGAGCGCTATAACAGCCAACATGGCAACGGATACGCTCAGTGGGTAAAGGCTTATTTGCTAAAGGTTTATACTAACCATTCTGTTGGTACAAATATCTTTCAACTTCAATGAAGCGACTCAAGTCCGGGTTTCCACAACTTTTCAGTAAGCACTGGTTGTAGTTGGTAGAACATATAAAGTGTTTGTTGGTGAAATATATAACCCATAAAAATATATGTTGTTGAAGTCTTGGACATTGTTGGTGGATGCGGCCAACTATAGAACTATGTCAGTTGATAAAGTATTTAACCCACTGAATTTTCGTTGCTCTATGCATTTCGGCTTGAGGGTACAGGATTGTATCCGCTAAACATTTGGATGGTTGAGTGTTTTATCCACTAAATTCTCGTTGGTTAATGTGTTTACCTGCTAAATATCTGGTTGCTTGGCTGTTGGTTGAGGGTTCTGGGCATTGAAATCTCAGCTGCTCAAGGTTACCATCCACAAAATAAATAGTCGGTGAAGTCTTGTAATTACTTAACGTGTCGCTGGTGAAGGTTTGTTGCCATCAAATATTTAGTTGGTAGGTGTTTTAGTCGTCAAATATGCAATTGGTGTCGTTGACAAAGGGATTAAGCTAGTACAAACTGAGTTTCTCAAGTGTTTCACCGTTGCCAGTTGTGCTACTTAAGGTGTTGGTAGATTATTATTCAGTAATAAAATAATAAACCAAAATAACTTTAGAATTTCTTTTATTCAGATATCTGCTTTTATTCGTTATTTTCAATCACTACAATTTGAACATATTTGAACAATGATACATTACAAACAACTTACACAATTATTCAGCAAGTTAACCTTGCACCTGCACCTTATGGATGTTTTTAGAAATGGCCACCCAAATGAGAAAGAAATTGATTAGCAGCTGCATCAATTATATTCGAAACTTTCAGCTTTTGAACCAAGGGACTTCAAGCATGAACTTTTTATCCTTGTTCACCTTCTTTAGACCTTCAACATCCATTTGATGGATGATCTTATGAGCCTATAATCCGAAGTAATGAAGTATTATTACAACAGATGATATAATTTGTTTAGTTCTCATAAAAAGGCTTCGAGAAAATTGCAAAATCACCAGGGCCACATGCTTACATTCCATGCAAAACAATTTGGTATTTTTAAATATAGAACCTATGTGCATATTTTTGTGTCCATGCATCATTAAAATTGATACATGCACAACATTGCACCACTGGTTAAACATTATTGACTAGGTGAACATTAATGAATTACAAATTCAGGATCAAATCTAATGTAATTTCACCCAAATTATGAAAATGTAATCAAAATTGTAAGAAGTTACCAGTAAATTAGAGGAGTGAGTACCGTCTTCATCTCAGATTTCTTGGCATTGTTTCCCACCCATCTTTTCACTACTTGGCGAGCATTCTTGGATACTGATTCATCTTTCTTTGCTAGAACCGCCACAAAAACCACAGATTTACATGTTCCTCTCCAATTCCTTCAAATCTAAACTACCTGGAAAGGAAACAACAATGAAACATAAATCAGACTATTTGTACCCGAAAAGAGAGTTGTTATAAACTAAGTGCTGGACAGTACCCCAAATAGACCTGTCCCGTTGCAGCTAATTGGTTCAAAACAAACAAGATTTTATTTCACAGAGACTCATTAGCAAGAAAGTCAACCTTGAAAACCTCAGTATCATCTACATATGAGACCCCAATCAGATATTCAAGACCCATACGAAGTGCAGTTATATTCTCTGGGTGACTTCAAGTACTCGAATACGAGACTGCATAAACAACAAAAACTTTAAAAAAAAATGTTAAAACAACACCATACAAAGGGACAGACAACGCGAGTTGATGATATCTTGACAATTCATTGATATAATATTATCAATGATAATCTACTACTAATAAACTGAAAGATGATTAAAGTTTGAACCATCGAAATTCAACCATGACTATGGACACTTTAGTCAGCATGTTTGTCCATATGATCAACAACTACTAATAACTTCCTTATATTAACACCACCAAAGTTATTCAGCTTATCTAATTCCTAGCTAGATAATAAATGTTCACCAAGTCGGCTGCACATACTTAAAGGAAACCCCCTTTGATCAACTTGATAGTCCTTGTATACCCTCACTTCACCATATGCACAAGTAGAGAGAGATTTCATTGCACTGCTATGGATGAATCGAATGAAAGACAAAAAAGAGAGTAACAGAGTATCAGATGATCTTACCCTTGATATTCACACCCATGTTCGCTAGGGCATCTGCATCACGGTTATAATCCTATAAAAAAGGTAGGAGAAAAATAAATAAAAAAGTTTAAATAGTTTCCGAAGTGTTAAGGATGGTAATAGAAGAAGAAACCAAAAGCAAATTGTAGGAGACGAGGGAGAAGCATATGGTGGATTTTATACCCTATGAACATGGCGAGCCTCAAAAGAGTCAAAATTATTCCTTAGCCCCTGCACTTCACTGCACAATGGCTGCAAGTTCTCACTCCTTGTTCTCCAATGGCCCTCAACCTGAACCGGTAGAAAATCAGCAGTAATTAATACAGATATACACAATGCGGAAAAGTTGTATCATAGACCGATTCAAATACATATATCAATATAATGTTGGAACAGAAATACCATAGTTATTAGGATCACAACAAATCACACCAAAGCAGAATATACGACAAGTACACGATCAAAGACTGCAGTATCATACAAGACTATTTTGAATAAGAGAACATATCTAGAACAAATCAGATGATGTTAAATAACCTACTGAAACCGAAACGACCTTCTTCAAGATATTGAGACACCTAAAAATAACCCTAACCTCATTTCTAGGTTTATGTTGTTGACTATATAGTTCAGCTAAACCTCCTAAGGTGCCACCCATAACAAAACTTAAAAATTACCATTTTTTGTTGTAATTCCACTTGATTAACATAGTGGAACTAAATTAAGTTACGGAAAACCCATACATTAGCATGTTACACAAATTAACTTCAAATGAATAATGACCAACAATTAAACATTCGGCAGATACAAAACAAGCAATGAAGCAAATCAAATCCAATCAGATTAATGAGCAAACCTGGTTAGTTACAAGTTGAGAGTCCCCTTGGACAGAAATCCATTCATAACCTTCATTCATGGAATGCTTCACTCCCAAAAGCATTCCACGATATTCAGCCACATTATTGGTTGCATTACCAACACCTTCGCTCAATCGACATATCATTCACAAGACAATGAATCAAAAATTTACACATAGTATTACGTAAAAGAGAAAGAACGTAGATCATATTGATCACAATCGAACATACCACACGTCCAACCTCAGATCGAAGTAATGCTCTTAGTGAAAAGACCCCTTAGTTATTGAGTACCAACCCTTCATTTTCCACCTCCTTACCAACAATTTTGAGTTGGAAAACAATCCTTAGTATCCATACTATCTTCCACCTCATTTCCTACACACAAACAACAACGATTTGAGGATCTAAAACTGAAATCAAAGCTGAATTCATACTGTAAAGAAAGTTGTAACTATAAACCAAAACAAAGACTCAAGTTAAAATTGGAACCAAGCCCAAACGTTAGCTAAAGCATCAATAAGAAGGCAATTGTTAATTACCTCAATAAATTCTCCAGTTCACTTCTCACCCCCTTTTATAAACCTCATTAAGAATCCATCCTCCATCTGAAACATAAATGAGTACAAACCCAATTAAAAAAACTTAGGTTTTATTTTTCATGAAAACCCCCAAAATTAAAACAAAATAAAATGGTACAAAATCAAAATCAGAAGGAAATAGAAGTAATCATAAAATGAACCATAAAATTGCCTAATTGCTTGTAAATCTTTTGATACTTCTTCTTCTGTTGGTGAATCCCTAAAATCCGCAAAACACCCAAACCCAGTTAGAACACTATCTCAATTCTTGAATAAAACCGTAACTCATGAAAAACAAACTATCTAGCAACAAAATATAGAAATCAAAATCAAACTAGTGAATCAGTGAAGTAAAACCAAAAGGCAGAGATAAAGTGACAAAAGCAAAAGGGAAAAGAAGAAAAGTGGAAGAGTTACCATTTTCGTATCTAGTTCAGAACACTAAGAATACAAATAGAAAGCACTCGATCTCAAGGGAATAAAAAAAAAAATAAATGGGTCTTTTAGGATTATGGTTTTTCGATCTCGTCTGAGAGTTGCCAGAAGAAAGAGAAATGAAGAGCGAGAGAGATGGAGGCGAAGGCAGAGAAATTAATGAAATTAGGTTTAACAAACAAAGTTTTGTGGTTATGATAGAAGGTGAAGTGGATAAGGATAAGGATGTCTATACGGATAAGGATGAGAGATTCCCTAAAGAGAAAATTGTGTTGAATTTTTGGCCGGTGGATTACCAAAGCATTTGGACGGTGGAGATTTTATCTGAGATTCTCATATGGATTGAGAAAGTGCATGCTTCTTTTTGTGTCGTGTATTCAATTTATTTTTGAACCTTCAATATATGGAAAAACTTAAAAGAATATTATATTAATTTGAATAATTTTGGATATTATCATCCATCAATTATAAATTTTTTTTTGAATATATTCACAAGAATGAATTGGAAAAATAAAACATTTATACGATGATTGTCTCCGTCTTTCGACTAGACAAAGTTTTGAAATATAATGATGGGTAGATTTCGTGTTTCAACATATATTTGACTTAGGGTAAAAATTCATTAAGGATAACACTACAAAGTACAATGTCTCGATGAAGAATAAATCATTCAGGAATTAGAAATGACAAGAATCTGTTGATCTAGGGTTCTTATGAAGATTCTAGCTTAGTGCAAGAGGTTATTAATCAGAATAAATCAAAAAAATGAAAAATCGAACCAATAATTAATGAATTCTAAAATGCACTTGAAGCAATATGACAACACGTGGTATATAAATGCTTAAGTGTATTTCATAAGATCGATTCAATTTTAAAATTATATTACTTTGTAAAATCATCCTATGAAAATATCAGAGTATACCCAATATTTTTTAGTTCCATGTATAAGGATCGCTAAGCCAAAATGATATATAGATTTGTTTTACCATAAACAATAGATACAAACCTCCAAGCCAAAATGTAGTGCGTAACTGCCCCATGGAAAACCATCGATCAAACCACGTAGTATAGAATTTTGAATGGTGGGTAATGATGGTCGTGTGGATATATGAAACAAAATTTTGGGCAATTAAAAATCCGTTCGGGAACCATATGGATTAAGATAAGTGTGTGAAAAATATGTTTTGGTTCTTTTGGTGCTAAAATGAACTGGTGCATTCGGTTTATTCACCAATCTTTGATAAGCTAAAAACCCAAAAAATATTAATATATAAATAAGAATACCTAAGATTATTTTTATTTACCTTCAAGTATACAAAAGTTAGAATATATATAAGAAATAATTAGAAAAATGAAAGATGAATTCGTTATGTTTAAATAACATATCATTCCGACAAAAAACATAAATTTATCTTGATTTATATGAATCTAGATTCTAGATTATGTTTAAATCTCACTTGATATCGTTGGTTTTATCAACCTCATTCAACTTCATTCGTTATTCATCAATGATTAATAGCCATGTATTTACTTTTACAGTTGGTGAAGGTGTCCACACAGAGATAATTCTGGCGGCTAACTGCACTTGCTAGAAATATATTGCTTCTATTATACTTTTTTGTTGCCAGACAATAGTTGTCAAAATAGACTAGCAACGCCGATAATCTGATGGTTGGATTAGGTGTCTACCAACAGGGTTGTCTGGTGGCTAAGACGAGTGACAAAAAATTTATACCTTCTATGGTACATTTTGGTTACCTAACCATGGTGTCCATAGGATAATAAAAACAAATATGATATTTTGGTTGTTAAGTTAGCGTTGCTAAAGAGTTCAACCAACTGTCGTTGCTGGAAAACTAGTTGTTAGAGATATCTACCAGCTGAAGCTGTTTTTGGTTACCAAAAGTTGTCGCTTGAGAGTTCCACTGACTGTAGTTGGTAAGAAAGTAGTCGTTAATTCCAAGTTTTCTTGTAGTGATTATACATAGTGGATGACAGCTAAGCTATCCTTTATTTTCGGATCTGGCTTGCGTTATTTTTGCAATCTTAAAAGAGTTATTTTCGCAAGATTTCCTAAATCTCGCAAGATCTTCACACTTTTCTCGTGATTAGGCTGATGTCATATGCTACATCATTCTTCAAGTAGTCTGCGATGAGCTTCGCACATATTTATCGGTTATAATTTCGCTGGGGTAAAACTATTGCGAGATTCTGCTCCTACACGGACATTGAAGATGTTCATGTATGGGATATTGGGATTACTTTGGTCCCAGTATAGCTGCAAAGAGATTTTTCATGGATGCGATTAAGATAGAGATATTATCTCTGTAATGTAGCAAGTTTAAGAAATTGAGGTAATTTAGAGAAGACCAAATGTTTGTAAACACAAAGTTCATCATGAAGTACAAATTAGAACACAATATACATATCAAATTCAAACATCATCTGGTTAACTGGAATTGTTCTTGCATTTGCATGAAAATTAGAGTACAAAAAACATAGATGCCCATTGGCATCTAAAAATATAAGCTAAATAGGAAAATTCATGGCCTTAATCCTCTATTACAGCAACCACAACCAGCTTCTTGATGTAACATAAATAGTATTGCCATGACAATTCCGAGGAGGAATGCACTAGAGTAGTGAAAGTTTGGGGTTATAATATTGGCAGGGGCCACGCGGACGCGTTCCCCCTCAGGAGCAAATTATGACGTAGACTCTCCCTCTATAGTGATTACACTACAATTGATACTCAGAAACAACTCTAAATTGGAATGAAGAAGGGGATGAGATGAGAAGAATTAAGATGAGAAGAGAGTTAGGGTCGAGAAGGAAATGGGAGTTAGAACATAAATTTCATAATTCACTGAATGTCCTCAAACAACAACCACAAGAATATATGAACGACATTCGCCAGGCCAGCGTGTGACTCACACGCTATTGGCTAACTACAAGAACTACTTTACTAAGGGCACCGCAAGGGTTAACCCATAACACTTCTAATCTAAAGACAGTCATGGCTAAGGGACATGACAACTACCCTATACTCCTAGGGATCCTTGTCTTCAAGGATTAGAGTTGGAAACTGTGTCTTCATCATTTATGTGTCCTCCCAAGTGGCTTCAGTATCTGACAAACCCCTCCATTTCACCAACACCTGAGCTATTACATGATGGTTCTTCATGACATTCCTGGCAGTTATAACCTTCTCAAGAACCATCTTCACTTGCCATGTACCATCTGTTATTGGAAGTACAGTTTGAGCCACCATTCCAGCACCTAATTTTGGATTTAATTGTGAGACATGGAAGGTTGTATGGATTTTAGAGCCCAAGGGTAGTCTGAGTTGATAAGCCACAATATCCACCTTAGCAATAATCTGATAAGGTCCAAAAAATTGGCTGATAGCTTTAGATTTCTTCTCAGCTGCACTGTTGACTGCCTATATGGTTGCAGTCTTAAGTAAACCCAGTCCCCAACATTGAAGGATCTCCCAGTTCTGTTTTTATCTTCCTGATGTTTCATCCTATGTTGTGCATCTTCCAAGGCTTCTTTAAGAACATGGCTCATTTCTTGCCTCTTATGCAAATAGTCTTCTACACCATCATGGATTCCAGCTTGAGATGATAAGGTACCAAATTGAGGAGGGGCATAGCCATATAAGGCTTCAAATGGAGTTAACTTCAAGATGGTGTGATAAATGGTATTGAACCACCACTCAGCTAAGGGTAGCCAAGTGACCCATTTGGTTGGTCTGGAGCTAGTCATGCGCCTCAAATATGAATCCAAGCAAGAATTTATCCTCTCTGTCTTCCCATCAGTTTGGGGGTGATAAGCAGTACTAAGATGTAGTGAAGTTCCCACCTTATCAAACAACACCTTCCACAAATTGCTAATAAAGATGTTGTCTCTATCAGAAACTATGGATTTAGGCATACCATGTAAATTGAAGATTGTGTCTAGGAATCTTATAGCTACTAAAGATGTTGTGTAAGGGTGACTGAGTGCAATAATGTGACTATATTTGGTGAACCTATCCACTACCACCAATATGACTTCCCTTCCTTCATATTTTGGTAGCCCTGTGATGAAATCCATAGAAATGTGCTCTAAGCTTGGTTTGGGATAGGTAAGGGTTGGAGTAGTCTAACTGGTGAAGTGTTGAAAATCTTATGTTGCTGGAAAACATCACACTCTTTGATATATGTGAGGATATGCTTTTTCATACCAACCCAATAAAAATACAGTTTGGCCTTCTGATAAGTTGCTTGCCCTCCTGAATGTCCCCCAATGGGTGAGGAATGTAAGGCATCTAACACTGTCTGCCTTAAGCCACCAGTATGTCCCACATAGATCCTATTTTTATACCTCAGGACTCCTTGTTGGTAAGTAAAATCACTATCTTGTTGGACTGTGGTAGTTAGTTCAGGTATCCACTTCTGGGCAAGAGCATCATTAACATAGCTATCTTGGATTTCTTGTAGCCAAGATGGTTGTACTTGAGTAAGAGCCTTGCATGAAGATTCACCCTGGATAAATCATCATCCACTAGGTTGTCATCACCCTTCCTGTATTTGAGTTCATAATTATAATACAAAAGCTTTGAAAGCCACTTTCGTTGTAGTACTGAGTGGATCCTCTACTCCATAAAGTACTTAATGCTCTAGTGTCTGTGTAGATTGTGAATTTTTTACCCAGCAGATAAGTCCTCCATTTGGAGACAACTACCACTATGGCCATCATCTCTTTTTCATAAGTATAATGGCTAAGAACCTCTCTCACATACCTTTGCTGAAAAAGGCTATAGGTATCTTATCTTGCATCAGTGCAGCTCCAACTCCCACATCACAAGCATCTGTAGCAACCTTAAATGGCTTGGTGAAGTCCGGTAAGGCCAACACAGGGGTGGTAGTGACTGCCTCCTTCAACTATTGAAATGATAACTCAGCTGAATCACTCCACTGAAACTTGTTCTTCTTGAGCAACTTAGTTAGTGGCTTACAGATGAGGCCATAATCTTTGACAAATTTCCTGTTATACCCTGTAAGTCCTAAGAACCCCTTGAGATCTCTGAGTGTAGTAGGAACTTTCCATTGGATCATGCAGGCAATCTTTTCAGGATCTGCTGCCACTCTTTTTCCAGAAATGATATGACCCAAATAATCAATTTTTGGCTGACCAAAGGAACACTTACTGAGCTTGGCATAAAGGGGATGCTTCTGAAGTAATTCCATTGTAATATTTAAGTGGTGGATGTGAGTGTCCATGTCAGGACTGTACACAAGTATGTCATCAAAGAACACTAAAATGAACTTCCTCAAATAGGGGTGGAATATATCATTCATTAAAGCCTGAAAACTTGTTGGAGCATTTGTAAGACCAAATGGCATGACCAAGAATTCATAATGCCCTTAGTGTGTCTTGAAAGATGTCTTGTGAATGTCAGCAGGAGAGACCCTTATTTGATGATATCTTGCGCTGAGATCTATCTTGGAAAACCCTTAGCACCCTTCAGTTCATCAACCAGCTCATCAATGACTGGTATTGGATATTTATTCTTGATGGTGAGTTCATCGAGCCATCTGTAATCAACACAAAATCTCCAACTTCCATCCTTCTTCTTGACTAAGAGTATTGGAGATTAAAATGGGCTATGGCTAGGCCTGATGACACCATAAGCTAACATTTCTCTGACTAATTTCTCCACTATATCTTTCTGAATATAAGGAATTATGTAAGGCCTTTGGTTTGGTGGCAATGACATTGGTTGTGGTATATGGTGGTCATGGCTTCTGGTGGGGGAAGGTTAGTGGGTTCTTGAAAAATGGACTGAAAAGAAGTTAATAAGGGTTGAAGGGAAAGAGGGTTAGAGTTTGTGTCTCCTCACCAGTAATAGAGAATAAATGCCACATGAATCCATGCTTATGTTTTCTCATGTACTTAGCATACTCCTTGCATGTCATGAGGGAAATGCTGGCAGACTCAGTGATGCCTTGCAATATCACCTTCTTATGCTTTTTGTTAAAGGAGATAGTTAACTCCTTGAAGTCAAACTGGACATGGCTAAATCCCCTCATCTAATCCACTCCCAACACCATGTCACATCATCCTAGAGGAAGAATCCTCATATCAAACTGGAACTTATTATCTTGCATTTCCCAATGAAAACTAGGACACTTTGAAGAGCTAACCAACTTGTTTCCATCTGCTACAGCTACTTGGAAGTTGGCAGTTGGTTCTATCAACAAGTTTACCAACGTTTTTTAGCAACGAGTTCTTTAATTTGTGCAACGGTTACAATAATTTAGGCAACATATTATTTTAATTTGAGCAACATTTATATACGTTGCAAACCTATTTACAGGTGAAAAAAAAAATTCCGACGATAATTCCCGCAGATTTATGCACCTAAATATATATTCTGAACCTTCATATACCAGTATAGAACAATTAGAGGACCCAATTTTTCATATGAACATATGGGTAGTCATCACAATCCATCAAGTGAAATGGAGTTATTTCTGTTCCTATGGTTATCTATCATTTCACTGACATCTTGTTGCTTAAAACTTCCAAAGCCTTGCTGTTAATCAACTTTCTGTATCTATGAGATAAGCTAACTGGAAGGAAAAAAATACCATCAAGTGAACAACAAACAACAATACACAACTTTATGGCAAATTACCTCGTTGCACTCATGTTTAAACATATTATCTAGTGGTGCAGCTCCCAACTCCATCACTGATAGTTAGTGTAGCTTTGCCACGAGCTCCTCTTGACACAACTGTGATAGTAGAAGTAGCAGCTGATCCAGTTGAACTTCTGCAGAGATCACCTTTAGTTCCTGTTGTAGAGTATGCTCCAATGTCTTTCCTTGCTCTAGTGGATGCAAAAGTCCCACCAACTGTGCTTGCAACATGAAAATCTCTTCTTTCCTTGGTTGTTTCCCCCACTGACAAGTAGTCTTGTTATGTCCATGAATATCGCAGGTGACACACTTTTTCTGTCTCCTGGGTAGTGTTTCATCTTCTCTCCTCTAACTTCTTGGACTGCCAGGCTTTCATCTAATAACATGTGGGTTTATAACAGGTAACGGCTGAAATAAAAGGCCATCAACTAGGTTATTTACTCCCTCCGTCCAATTTTACTTGCCAAAATTGGATTTTGCAAAAACTTGAAAGAAATTCAAATTACTTCCACATACACCATTGATCTTCCAAATTGTTTGTTTAATATACAAATTTTGATATCCTAGTTTTTGTTTTTGTCTTGATAATTAGAAAATTTTAGTGGGAAATATTTCAATTTTTTGGTACAAATTTGCTAAAAAAAATACAATTTTGGAAAGTAAAGTTGGACGGAGGGAGGGAGTATAATTGAATGGGCTTACCTTGACACGCTAAAATATGAAAAATTAAGGAGAGTTCTAGCTAAGAAAACTAATACAGCCAACAAACTCACTACAGTAGCAGCTGTTGATGGTGGCCCTTTCCTTTTTCAGCCTTTGCTATATCACAACAAGCAGCATCGTTCTGTCAACACAAACTACATAAATTAAAAGGACTATACCCCTAAACTGATCTCTCCTGAAAAATGTAAACAGAATGAATAAGGAAATGGGTCATAGGACTATACCTTCTCAATAAATGAGCAAACCATGTAGAAGGTGATAGCATATCAGTGAAAGAAAATATGTTTCCTAGTGATATGCAGTATGAGAAAATAGATAAAAAGCATCACCTGCCCTCCAAGGAAGTGCGCTAAAACAGAGTTGAAAGAATATGAGCTCCGCTTGTAATCCCTTTGCATAACTTGAAACAAAGGAAGCACCAACTTAGAATGATCCACTTTGTGAACAATCACAACACTCAAGAGTAAAAACCGACACTACAATTACGAATATCAATTCAGGAAAGCAATGCCTCTATGTTACGATTAGATAAGTTCTATAAATGTAAGATGCACCTGCTAATAATGATATTTGTACAATCAATGTTAACAAAGTTCCATTACAAGAATATTGTTAAGGATTTATATGAGCTAGGAGCATACTAAGCATCATCGAGAATCACAATTGAGCCTTTAAGATCCACATCCATGGCCCTCTGTATGTTTGAGTTGATGTAGGTGTATAGACAGAAAACAAGTTTAGCTTCTTCTTCCATAGATCGTGCTGCAAAGTATGAACAACCTGCCAAAATAGGTCTGCATAAGGACTTGGGAAACAAAAATCCAACATCCTTATGTATTAAAAATTTACAGTAAAAGGATAACGAACCGTTAACAAGTCGTCCAACTTATCCTATTTGACCCAACTACAAATCACACAAAACCAACAATAAAAACTGGTGGTTTATCAATAGCCTAAGAACAAACATTGAAACAACAATATCATGGAAATGGTGATTCCAATCAAATAATGATAAGCGTAGTTAGATAATGATAAGCATAGTGGAGAATTACGTGCACTAAAGACAATTTTAGCCAGGATTTGTTACAACTCAAATTCATCCAACAGAGCATATAAGCTGAACTCTTCATGAATTCGGGTACGTTCTATTTAAACTTTATGGCTTTACTTTTATCCAAACGAGTTGGAAGCACTAACTTTTTGCAGGGAAAGCATCATTCATTTGTTACCTTCTTTCCACATGAGATGACACCAAGATTTTTATAAACAGTCAGCATCCAAAAAGTTGAGTTTCACCTATGGCATCAAGTATGGATCAAAAAATAGTGACCGTAACTTCTGATCAAATTTTGCTTTAAAAAATACAGTTTACTAGATTGATCTTTTTCTGACCATTATTGCTAAGAGCAAACTCTAGTTGTTGTAATCTTCTAGCAAATTAAGTAACCCCTAATTATGATGACTGGAATTTTAAGGAATTTCTACTTACCAATGAGCTTGTCTTGCTGCCTAAACAGATAAGAGTGACTCTGATCTGAAATATACAAAACTAGAAAAAAAAAGGTCATTAGAAACCGACTTTTACTCTCTCGAGGAGGACATATCGATTAATTTGCATATACGCAAGTTTACCAATATTGATATATGCATAGTTGGATCCATTTAAAGGAGACTTGTCGGCGAAGCGGAGGAATTTGCAGATTGCATAAACAAGCGAGTTTCCACACACTTGATTTCTTTTAAAATTACATGACCAAGCATCAATATACATTTTCCATCTAAATATTTTGTTATCTCGGTCCACATATCCCCTTCAAACATGTAATAAGAAATTGGAACAATTAAGTTAATGAGAAATTGAAATAGTAAAGACCAAAGAAGTCCAATAAATTCGATATAAGAGTGAAAATCCAATAACAAAACTGACTTTGAAAATTTATGATTGAAATTCAAACTCAAATTTAGAAGAAAAAAAATCCCGTAAAACTCAAATACGAAGAAGAGAAACTATAATTCCTAACTGAACTGCACTCAATCATGGAAAACATAAAAATTAGATGTATGATGATAAATTCGATATGAAATTCCAAAACCCCAAAGGATTTTCTCGAAATTTTCAATTCAAAAATCAGACTTCAGCTACAAAAATTCGGGAAACCACCACCAACTAAACCCAAAAATCTGTACATAAATCGAAAGGAACCCGTACTTTAATACTCCCCCAAATACGTAACAGGGGGTTAGTCCACGAGTGAGTTTGGGGGAGTTTAATGTATTTTGAATTTCTGGGATTTTGAGGGAGTGTAAGAGAGTATGGAGAGTTTGAGAGAGTTTGATTTTTTAAGTGTAGGGAGTTTGAGAGACTCTCCCACAATCTCTACTTTTTTGAGAGATTTGGAATGAGGGAAAAATACACTATAAACTCCCTAGAACTTCCCCAAAAACACCAACTCCCTAGCATTCTAATTTTAACGACTAACACGGAGTTTAAGAGTTTCTTTCAAACTCCCCAACGACTAACGGGGTTTTCTAGGGAGTTTGGGAGACTCTTCTAAACTCTCCCACGACTAACAGGGATTTCGAGAGACTCCTTCGAACACCCTCACGACTAACAGGAAAAAACCTAACTACACCCAACTCCCCCAACTCCCTTGAGGACTAACACCCTGTTAAACAAAAACAAAAACTGCCAAATTTGTACATATTATTACCAACCAAAAGATATAGTTCATAGAATTAGGTCAAATTGATGTATTAATAATAACAAAAACAAATAAGAAGATTAGGGTTGTACCAGCAGGATCCATTCATGTGCTATAGAAAGAGTTGCAACCAAGCACACCATACATAATGATTTGACTTTAGATAAGAAATCGATTTATAGGGTTTGAGTGATTGAACGCAAACCCCAAACACACCATATCTTTCATCTCGAATTTCTCAGCAACACCAAACTTAATTCAACCAAATCCACACATCATCAATCTTGAGTTCAATTTCAAACCCTAATTGGAATTTCCTCTATAATAGCTTCATTTTTAGACATAACTTCTTGGTAGAACATCACCGAACCACCATCTTCAATTGCACCAGATCTTGCCTTTTTCAAATCGAATCAAACCAGTAGAACCCATCAAGTAACATTTCATCTTCTCGTTCTCTGAAATTTGAATTCTAATCCAACCTTCGATTTCTCTCTTACACTGTAACCTACAGAAAAAACCCAAAAGTAACTTTCTCACCTGCTCCGTCTTCTTCTCGATCTCTACTAACCCATTATTTACGAACATGACATGATTTAGCCACAACAAGGGTTTGACAGAGATGCTGATTTGTGAGAGAAAAGAGTTTTGATTTGTAAGATTTGATGGGGTTCAAGAGAAATGGGTTTTGAATCTTTTGAATTCTGAAAATGGGGGTTTGATTTCTGAAATCTCAGATTTAAGTTTTGGTTTAGAAGAGAAGAAAAATGGGAGGAGGAGAACTCGAGGATATAGAGATAAAGAAAAAATAAGGCAAATGTGAAAATAGAAGGAAAATGGATAATAATATAATTCCAAAAGACATTTCAGCCCTCAACTATATTAATAAAGGCAAGCGTGTCCTAGTCTCTTAATTTTTTTGTTTTTTTTCTGGTAATTAGGATAGGATATAGTGCAACGTATGTTTTAATATCACCAACGGATTAGCGTGTGCAACGCATATATACGTTGCAAACCCGAAAAACCAAATGTTGCAAAAACCTTGATTTGGTGTAGTAATTAGATTATTTCCATCTTTTATTTTTATGCAATAATATTATATTATGTCAGAGTATTATGTACGACTTGGATACCTTATTCGAGTGAACGAATCAGGTGGCAGAGCTCAATGCGACACTAAGATGAGATATTTGAATCTACCAACTCCAATGAAGATCTGTAATTGTTATAG
The DNA here is from genome assembly GCA_023529315.1 of Papaver bracteatum. Classification (NCBI taxonomy): domain Eukaryota; kingdom Viridiplantae; phylum Streptophyta; class Magnoliopsida; order Ranunculales; family Papaveraceae; genus Papaver; species Papaver bracteatum. The sequence goes on along the minus strand of JAJJWX010001482.1, from coordinate 15,660 downwards.
TACAATGGGTAACACAATTGAAGTATTTACTATTGGAATTTCTATTTTGGTTAATAAGCATTTTTAATTGATTTTAAAATCCACATACGGATGTTGTTTGGTTGCATTTAGTATCTAGCTATATACTTTGCATGCCCAGCTATTTTTTGTTTGTAAAAGCAGAAAACCGCAGTTCTATAATGTAATGGCCTTCATTTGAGATATTCTGTTATGCATCTGATTTGGCATCTTTTTTACATGGCCTTTAATTGTTAATGTCTTTGCATCCTGTGTAATCTCTGTTAGTTTATGTACATAATTGGTTTGATGTTAATTGGTGATGGTTTCCTGTGATGCATTCGTACTAGCTGCAGTCTCAAAATGCAAAGACCCCTTTTTTGTTAGCTCTAAAAGTTCTCTTATCTTCTTTCAGTCCTTCTAATGTCAATATTTATTTATTTGTATGTCATATTGCTAACAGTGGAGGAAGAAACATCTCTACTACTATGGTAAGTTTTCGTATTCCGGTACTATAATCTTTACAATATTTATTGGAGAAATATATTATTTTCTTTGCTTAAGAATCCGAGTAAGTTGATGCTCAAAGAGACATGTAATTAGATAGAAGATTGAAGTTGTTCCAATGAGGTAAAGAAATCCTTTGAATTCCAATTAGTTAAGGATGCTTATCTAATGTTACTATAGTTTATTTCAGTTTATAATAATTAAGTTTAATCACCACAAGCATCTAAGGATTATGTGTAAATGAATAATTCAAAAATAGATGTCTGAGAATATGAAAGAGATACCATGGTTGATTACCTATACATGAAATTTGTTCCTCATCTGTCGTAGTGAGGAACATTAATGATTGTAAAATATCTGGCACTCAAATAATAATTATTACTTGAAGAAACCATGGTCTCTTCTTAAATAATTGACTAAGAATATCATAGGTCATCCTCTGTCCAATAATTCTAAATAGCATCATATATATATATATATATATATATATATATCATCTGTGTAGTATACGTATTATGGTGAATCTACTCTCATCATTCACCACCTATAATCTATATGCCTAACTATCTTTGTTTGTTTTTGGTTCGTGGTGGTTATCTTTGAATTCACATATTTTTAAGATTTAATCAGTGTCAATATCTCTTTTATGAAAATCTTCGCGGTAAAATATCTTATGTATTTCAGTTGCATAGTTTGACTAGCTTTATGTTAATGTATTATTATTTTGCAGAACACATGAAAAAATCAGAATACCCCCCTGCCTAAAGGTGAAAGTGTGAGAAAGGGGTTTACTTTGTTAGGATGAGCACCGGTGTGAGAAAGGGATTTAATATGAAGTGTGATAAAGGGGTTTACACTATAGAAATCAGATCGAATTAATGTTGACGGGAGAACTTATTCCTTATAATATAATCCCAGAAGTGAGTTTCCAGTCTCGACTTCATATTTTGTTTAGCTTTTCTGTTTTGGTAGGCCTTCCATAGAATGATGCAGTAGTTATTGTTGTTAGGCATGCTACTTTGCAACGTTATTTTATGACATGGCTAGAGGACTTATTCTCTTTTGAAGTATGAATGTCAAAATGGCCACCGTTGTCCTACAGATGATACAATAACTTATTAGTACTAATCAAGGCTATGTGGATCCAAGAAATTCAGGTAGTTGATATTTTCATGTTGGTACGTCTTTCCAGAAAAATAAATAATTTACGACTGACACTGACTTATGCTCGGGTAAATTAGGTACCAGGAATTGAAGATGATGTTGTCGTATAAACTTTGCTTTCCAATATTGTTGTTCCTGATTCAAGAGGTCTATGATGTTTGGAGACCGAGTCATGATCCCCATAGGAGAGTCCTTGAGAAGCACATAACAAGGTAATCAGTTTCAGCACTAGCAGTACATAATATTTTTCTTGGAAATTAAATACGAACTGGGACCCCGACCCGTGGAATTTCCGGATGGAGTTTTTGCTTGGACGGATTGGAAAGACTGTATTCAAAAGTATACCAATTTATAATATATATGGAAATCATTACGATGTTTACCATAAAATGGACTCCTGCCATTTATAGATGCCGAATACTTTAAAGGGAAAATCACTACTTTAAATACCTTTCAATCGTGAATCTTTTAATGCCCTCCATCTGTTCCACGAAACAAAAGAACTAATTAACAACAAAGTGCCTCAGGATTTTGAGGTATATATATCTCATTATCCCTTTTAAAACCATATATTTTGTTCTCAATAAAAATCAACTTAATTTAGGTAATTGCATAGTTTTGAAAAATAGGTTAGTTCATATTTATAACAGATGGGTGGACAAGATTTTCGAGCTTCAATTCGTTGTAAGATTTTGATTTGTTTTTTTTTTTTGAGGTTTCCTTATCAAAAGGAGACCGCTCTAGGGTTACAAGATGATAGGTTGAGTTTAGCCTGTTATTTTTGTGGTAGAGATTAGAACTCGAAGAAGGAGAGACTGTTCAATAGTACTGCATAAAAGAGAGTTTTAAGTTATTTTCGGTTATTTAAGGTACTTGAATTTTTAAGTAACTTTATTAAATTTGAATGTCTCATTTGCTATTGTAGGCATGTAGATATAATGGAAGCAAGCAGGTATGATCAAGAGCTGGCCACGGGTAAGTATGCCTAACTTTCTTTTAAAATTTTGGTTTAGATGTTTTGGTATTCATTACTTAGATATATGGGCAATATGGGGGACTTGTAATTTGGGATTTTAGTCGATAAGAGCTCAGGTTATGCGTTTCTACTTGGCTAATTTTTGATAAACCTATATCTAACAAAAGTTTATAAATGGTACATCCAATTTTACTCGATTTAAAGTGTATCATGCAAACCTCCAATGTAACTGCACGAGTGCCTTGAAGTCATAATAATGTGCCCTCGATGCACAGTGTGAACTACATGTGTGATCGAAGAGCAGAGAAAACAAGACATACTTCGACATAGACAATGAAGGACATTCCCTTATACACATTTTTTTTTTATTATTTCTTTTGTTGTTCCATTGTCGTTCCATATGTACAATATACTGGATTCTATTGGGTTTTTTCCTTTTATATTAGGTGTTATTGTGAACAAATATTTTGGTTTTAGTTCTTTGTTTATCGTCAGTTTTACAAATTTTACAATGAATTACACCAGTATTTAGCTTCAGATGGAATCGAGGGAGTGAAATTTGATGTTCCAGTGCATTTTAGAGAATTTAAGAGCAAGTCTATAATGGAGATTTGATTATAACAAATATCTTCTTCTGTATACTTAATATAGTAATCAGCTTTGCAACAAAATCAAGATCAGCAAGTGGGTTAAATTTTAACAAAAATAGTATTTCTGAGATGCAGTTCAATGGTTACTATCTTTTTCAGCGGCACTCAGAATATTCAACAATTCTCAGAGAAGGAAAACTATTCCAAGAATTCTAAATAGATGCGTGGGCTTTGACTAAACTGAATCGTTGAAATCTTATGAGATTTACCAGATAAAGTTACGTGTAGATCAATATGCTTCCATAAAAATGAAATACCCTGTATTAACACATGATGGAGGAGGTACACCATGTATTTTACCATCATCACATACTGTAAGTCTCAATAGCAATGAAACTCTTTAACCATCATCCAGATATTTTTATCATTATGACTACCAATCTGAATTGGATAGAAATCCAGGACAAGATTCTACAACATCAATATTCTTATGATCGTCCTGATTTAGCAAGGAAGTTTCTATATTTTCTACTTTTTCTATATTTTCTACTTTAAAAAATCTATTTAAGATATGTTCAAAAAGAAGCATTAAAATTTATCCTTTAAAAATCATTTTTTTAGATCAATAGATGAAGGTCAAATGTATAGAGATGAATATTGGAAATTCTTGTTTTTTCAAAAAGAACCAAGCAGTTTTTTTAATAGGCAACCAAAAACTTATTTAAATTAAGAATTAATCTTTAAATTAATATAAAATAATATCTCTTTAAAATAATAGGATTTGGAATGTATTTTGTCTTTTCTAAAGTCCCAAGCCTATTATTTTATAGAAATGTTTTATTGTTTGGATTACGGTAGAAACTTTTTAAAATAATACCGATAAAATAATAGTCTCGTTAAAATAATAAAAAAATTGAGTCCCACTCTAAGACCATGGATTGTTTTAAATAAGCCTTAGATATCCAAACTAAAAAAAAGCCAACTTTTTAATATAGTAAAAAAGTTAATTAAAAATATTTAAATTCATTTTATAAAAATCTTTTTATGAAAATTAATAAGATTCTAAAAACAATGTATGTCGTTCTAAAGAGAACCATAAATGTTGATACTTTATTTTTTTAATATGGGAAAAGTTTAAAATTTAACATATCGAAAAAATAATATCTCTTCCTCGTAGATTAAGAAAACGAAAGAAGCCATATTGTTCTACATTCAAAATCCAAAAGAATATTTAAATTCATTTTACAAACTTTAAATGAATTATTTAACATATCGGATTATATTGTTCTACATTCAAAATCCAAAAGACGAACAAACTTTGAATTATGGATTATACCTGATAAACGAATTATTGCGCTTATCCGGTAAAAAACCTAAATTTTTAAAAATGCCGAAACCAAAAGAAAATTGGAAAAATATCGTTGACAACATATTCATATGTCAACTTCAACTTGCAATAAAAGAAACAGAATTTAAAAGTAATATTATCAGTGAAGAACGTTTAAGGTATAGGTCATTGTTTTTCTCATATAGGTTATTCTGTTAAACCAATTTAACATTATGCGAAGGAATAGTAATTTCGGGTTTGGTCTGTTGATGTATTTCTATGAGAAATTAAAGATCTGTAATTGCCATTACAAACTGATATAGCAGGCAAACAATTTTCAAGCACCATTTTGTTTATCAACTAAACTTTTTTCATTCTCACCAGATCATATATATTCAATCTACATGTACATAATATCACCTGACAAGATGCCTGCTGATCAACTACTGAAGAAAGAATTCCAGAGAAAAAGGGTGGAGAGATTCTTATGTACTCTGTACTACATTACATTGATATGACTAACAAACTAAAATCTGAAGTGCAGATGTCAACCGTCTGTGCACTGCAGGACAGGCGGATAGCAGTCGCCGGAGATTGGAGTACCCATCTCTCCTGCACAAATCTTCTGAAACAAGCACTGGAATGACAGATCTGGGTGCAATGGAATGGAGAGAAGGAGGCTAACTGTTTCTAGGGTTTCTTAGGAACCGGTAATACTATACTATGTTGACCAACCTTGTCATGCATGACCTCCTGGACCCTTTTAAGGAGTTCAATGGCGTCCGGAGCTAAGAACCCAAAAGTATCAAAAACCAAAGTGTATGAAGGCATGTGAACTTCAAAGAAGTTGTCACCCTGCGCGGAATTGTAAACCATGGCATCAGTGTGACCAGAAAAGCAAAGAAGCCACCTACACTTCATGTTGTATCCATCTTTTCGATCCCACCTGCACTTCTTGCAAAGCTTTGAGAACGGCAGACATTATCTTGCGAGGATGAGCTCCTGCCTGCAACAAGGCCAATCGAAAATAAATGCGATCAGAGATATGTCGAACATCATATCTACAAAATTCATTAGTACAAGTGAACGAGTATTATTGCACAAAAGTTGGTACTGGAATGTGTTACACCATAACAGTATAACAACAATACTGCAAGACTGCAACTTTACCACATGTAAGGAGAAGGTGGAAGAGTTCATTTTCACTCCACATGAACCTGTTTTAATACCAAGACACACGGCTACTAACTGAAGAAGATAATATTCTGACAAAAATCTAGAAAAGAAAGCAGTTGGTTTCCGAACACAGGTACCTGTAATTTTCTGTCTGTGTATACTTAGGATCACTTGATGTTTACATAGAATACTAAAGCAAAGTGACAAACCAGGTAAGCTCTCAAAACCGAAAAAAAAAAAGGAAATAGGGGAAGAGGGAAGAGATGTGAGTCAAGCGCAATCCATGGAGAAAATCCTATTGACAACAATTACCAGTCATGTGATGTTATCGTCGTTATATTATTTGCTTGTTTCCCTAATCATGTTTTAGGGCTTAATATAGCGTATCACAATTAAAGCAATCAATTCTAGTTGGTCCAAAAGAAAAAGAAATCCAACCGACGTGGTTTTGATAACGTCAAACCTAAGTTGTAAAAGTCGCCCAAGGGGAGCCTAGACAATAAAACGCCTTAGGCGCCAAAGTGTGAACAAATTTTTTGTTTTCTATTCTTTCTCTGGGCGCCTAGGGGCGCTTAGGCTCTGGGCAAAGGGGCCTGGCGCCTCGCCTCGTCTAGCGCCTAATACAACACAGCGACAGACACCGACGAGGACAGTGTTTTTGAGTAAGACACGAAAACTATTGATTTCAAGAGCAAAGCTTCGGCTCTGATCCCCACTGAATTCCTTGACTACTAATTAAATAAACTGTATTAAGAACACGGCCTTATTAGGTTCGAGATTCAGATTTCACTAAAATTAGGATAATCACTGAAAAGAAAAATCAACAACACTGAGAACACACAAACTAAAAGAGTAAATTTACATCAAAACTATTGGTTTTTACTAAGTGGTTTTTCTATATGTGGTTTTACTAAGCCAGCTATAACTACTGCCCAGAAACGAGGTTTTTTTTTCTTTTCTTTTTTTGCTTTCAGTTACTACATAAATTCCACACAATCTGCTCGGTACTAATGAAAATTGCCTAAGCAAATCAGCTATATTCCCTTGTTTTGTGTTCCTAAATAACGTGAATCAGTGAGTGCCGAGATTATCTAGCTGAGTAATGTGAATCAACAGTTTTTCTTCTCATCCAACCAATACAGATTAAGGGGCACTGAAATATGCCAGTTCACAAAGATTTATTAATAATCTCTAACCATCACAGAGCACTAACATTTTTTAAAACATTTCCATAAGATAAAAACCAAAGCCAAATTCCATAAGATACAAGCCAAAGCCAAGTTCTTGTAAGAATGTTTCCTCGAGCACATGCTAACATTTATGTGTCTAAGGGTCCAGAAGAGTGACATCATGTCAAAAAGAACAGTTTTGTATTCTTGTCCTGCATACTGGTATTACAGTTCTACTACTAAAAGAAAAAAGCACTATTATTGATATGCAAATTCTCAATAAACGTACCTCTTCACTTGTATATTCCAGCATGACATTTGCTCCCAGCCACTGACTCCTCGATGAGGGCCGCGAATATATGCCTTCCGAAACTTCAAAATCGGCTATTAATTCCTGCAACCAGATGGAATGAGGAAAAGTGATTATGAGCCAACAATACGAAGAAAAAAGTATCAATAAAACAGGGGGGAGCCTTGATGTTCTATCGGCACACAAAGCACATTATAGAGCAAGATAGAAATATTCGACTCTGAAAAAACTGATGGTGGTGAGCCTGGTGGCTCCATGTGATCTAGACCAGGAAGCATTTATACCAATAAACTCAAGTTGTTCAAGAAGATTTTAAATTTAACTAAAAACAAAGGCTTCCCAAACTAAGATTGTAGATGAAGCCACGTCATGGGGGGAAGAAAATGGGGGGACAATTTTCGGGGACATGTAGCGAAGTCCGAGAATCAAAAAAGAACTGACACAGCTGCAAAGAATTTGACTTTTGAGGAAATGCTCTGAGCTGCCAGCATGTGGTGGGAGCTCATAAAGGAAATTTCAAAAGTCCAAGAACCAACTTAGACGATGCAAAAAGAAAGGGAACCACTTGAATATTTGGCATGGTTCAGCACCATTATTTATCCGTGGTTGTTCATCAGAAACATGTCTTCGGAAACTGACGATGAACATAAACATTATGGCAGAAAATAAGCTGGGAGCATGGGATGGCCAGGACTAAAACAAGATAGAGGATAACAGACTCATTTTGGACAAAACTCAGAAATCCCTGCTTGATCAAAGTAAAGGCTGGATAAGCCTGGGCTCATGCATCTAGAATCAGACTTGTTTTGCTATCTCTAATCTGAATGATCAAAAATTTAGACTAAGAAAATAAATTATAACCAGAACCACCGTACTCTAAAATAAATAAATTTTATGCTGATGTCCAAGTGTTAAAGAATCTTTACTGACATAGACATACAAAAATAATATAGACTAGCTGAAATTGTGCCAACTAAATCAAGATTAAGGTGTACATGAATTTCTATATTATTTTTCTGTTTCTGGTTCTGGTAACTTCTACATGGGTTGCATTTCTAGCCTACTCCAACTTGTTTAAGAGGCTTGGTTGTTGTCGAATAATACCATTATGTCAAAAGCATGAGAAATATGAATAACAAACCTCACCAGTACCATTCTTAGCTTTCAAAGTAACAACCATATCCAAACACTTCTCGATGTCGGGAATTTTCGCCTGGTTGTCCAAACAAAAAAGAAACATTATCAGTTGCACAGACAAGACAGTTTACTTCATAAAAGCAGTAAGATTGCATTTAAGTCTCCTCTAGTTAAGTTTCTCCAGACAAAACACACATCAATATTATAAGACAGGCAGACCTTTATCGTCTTTTCAAGTGAAATAAAATGATGGTTCAAATCAACCGAAGCACAGTTCAACTTTTAATCAGAGACTCAGTTTTTATTGTGAATTTAAAGTGTCTAGACATACTCACCAATTCAATAGTTGCATTGTGAGCTGCATATACTAAAATCTAGCAAGTATGACATCAGAGAAAACTGAAAGAAAGTCTAAGCACCTGAAGTTCACACTGCTGAGCAAGAAGTTTCATCTCATCCACCTTGTACTATGCCCAGCATCATCTAGCTCCTCCCGACCATTAGAAATATGGGTTTTGTCATCTTGTGCATAAGATAAGACCCAATGAATGGCAATGGAGAAATTGAACAACCAATAGCACTAGGAGAGAGTGTGTATATTTAAGTGGATTTTTCACTTTTTCTCTCCCTAAAAACAAAATTAACACCCTCTCTCCTAGTGCTATTGGTTGTTCACTTTCTGAATGAATAAGGACTAAACATAGGTCCATGTAGATAATTATCTTGAAGATTTTCATGAAGAACACTTGGAACATCTATAATCTGGTCTTTATAGAATTTGCGATTAGGGGAAGAGCTTTTTTCAGGATGCACTCTGTACTGCATGTTGAGAAGGTCCTCTGAATGCCCAAACATTAACAAGCCCAACCTTTAAAATAGACTTCTTCCAAAGCCAGCTTCGTCAGATACCTTAGATCACAATGCATTGAAAAAATTAAGAACGAAACATCATGTTAAAAGTGAAAATGAAGAAATTGATGTTATACTTACCCTGCTTTTGACCCTAGCTTGTGGATGGCACTCATCGCCAGTTAGGACAGCGTGTTGTATAGCTTCAAGCTGCATGGGAATCGCTCATTCACACTCTTTCAACTGAGCAGCTTCATCAACTGAGCTTGACACTGTAAAAATGAGGGATGAATTTTTCAAACAGAACTCTGTTAAGGAACTTCTGTTGGTGGAACTTGGAAGGCGATCAGCAAGAGAATGACTGAAATATTTCAGAACCTTCACTTTCAATCCTCATCTTGTGTAATGTGGCTGAAATATAATTAAATGCTCGACCTCCTTGTGCCTCCTTGGAATAATTTTCTTGTCATGCAAAGAGTTCCTTTTAATCCCTGTCAGTCACCTGACTTTGAGAGAGCAAAATTTCAAAAGATTCAAACAAACCACAAAGAGTGACCAGCTTTTCAAGATTCTCCAGCTAAATAAGTCTTTTAGGGAGACGGGTGTATTTGGTGTCTTTGAGAATTTTTTTACTCTTTAGAAGATCCCCATGAACCACATAACCATCTCCTCCAAAGACTGGGTATCCATAACACTTTCCGACCGATGTTTTGAGACCTGACAGCAAAGTAAAAACCAATCTTTTATAACAAAGAAGAGGAGAAAAATAGTCAAGATATAATCGATGAGAAAAAGGTTGGAAGTGGAGAAAAGTGATCACTTAGATCATCTTCCGTCAGAAGTAATTGTGGCATATGCCTAAGTCATCACCAATTTATAGAATAATTAGTTTATATGAATAACAACAAGAACCAGATGAACACTATCAGTACAGGTTATTTTCTACTACTGTATGAAGAAATTTTAGTGTTCCTACATATTATAGCGTTCGACAAGCAGAAAAAGTTGAAACCCGAAATTTTAAGTTACGGAAAAAGTTTCTCAAACGTGCATGATTGTATTTCCTTCAGCAATAATAAAAATTGAGATGTATGTTTCAAGCAGAAAAAGCTGAACCCTTAACAACTACATACACCAAACTCAGAGAGGACTTCCTTAAAAAAAAAACAGTACACCTCAGATATAATGAAAGCACAGCAGTGTATTTCGCGCAATAACAATCAACCGATACAACTACCCAGTGAAATTTTATGCTTCAGGAACAAAAATCCAATGAAATTTTGTGGACAGTCTTTGTAATTTCAACAATACCAATTCGCATCAACAAACATTTTATGATTTGTGTATGCCAATTCCCAATGTAAGTACTACGATACTGCTATTATAACGAAACCAATTAAAAGACAAACATCAGATAATAATGAGAAGAATAACACTGACAAATTTATTGTTCGTGGTGCAGAAGTACTTTCATCCTGACATCCAACCAGAAGCTCATCATGGTCGTTAAGTAGTCGACTCTTCTTCAATACCTTTTGCTTGTTCTTACCTGCACAATATGTTTAGAGACAGACAAATTAGTTTCTAATTACTAGGGTTAATAATAATAATTCAAAACGAACACAATCCAAACATTAAAACCCGCATAAATTTGTTTAGTAAACATCAATTTGTTTATAAACCCTAGAATTACAAACAGGAAAGAAGCTTACCCCAAGATCGTACGATCCACCGTTGTTTTCTTTATCCTAGACAAATTTCAGATCTCTTTTTGAGAATCAGAGTGAGAGAGTCTTGGGATGGTGGTGGCGGAATCAAGAGGAAGAGGAAGAAAATTGGAGACATCGAAAGAGAGTGGCGGAGGAGAGGCAGAAGAAGCGGCGTAAGAGTAGGGGTTAGAGTTTGTTGGTGTGCGCGTATGAGAGTACCCTTTATCTTGGGCAGTGTTTTAAGAACCGGACCGGCCGGTTGGACCGGTGAACCAGTAAAAACAGCGGTTCAGCATAAATCCACCAACATGTTAAAAAAACAGAAAACCGGGTGACCCGGATGGTCCAACCAGTGACCCTTCTACCCAGTCCGGTTTTGAACTGGTTTTCCAAAGTGACCCAGTAGATACCGTTGGACGGTGCATATCGGTGAAATCTTTAACTTTTGCAAATTTTGGTTGTTCAACCGCAAACATTTTTCTGATCTATTATAACTTTCTGATTTAAATCAGATCTCATCAAATTACAAATTCGAAAAGATTAAGGAAAAAAAATAGATCTTAAACAGAGAATCAAAACCCCCAACATAACAAATAAATTGATCCGAGATTGAATTTTAAAAAGGAGAAAAGAAACTATAGTTCTGAATCTGGAAGGAGGTTAAACTAAAAAGAGACTATAGTTCTGAATCTGAAAGGAGGTTTAACTAAAGTTGATAAATGGTGCTACTTTTCATACCTTCGGGAATGAACAATTGCTATATCTATGTCAAGGGAGAAAAGTCCAGTGGTGGTGGGTATTACACGGGATGACATGTACTTGGAAGTTTGAACTTTAACGCTTGACTTAGGGTTTTAAGGGCAAAAGATGTAAATAGTTAATACATTAAGGGAAAATATATGGCCTTAATAAGTTAATTAGTCGTGTCAATGACTGATCATTCCCACGTCCCCAAATGAGTCCAAATTTGTTCACACTCCTCTAACGAGTGTATATTTCACATTAATTTCTGATTGGTTGATTATTTAACTGATGACCCCATTACCCTCCATGTTTAGAATCATTGTCCTCGTTACATAACTCCCTAAATTAAACCAATGGTAGAGATTGAAATGTGAAATACACACTCGTTAAGGAGTGTGCACGAATTCGCACTCTCCCCAAATAGCTTATTACATCCATGTACATAAACATATATCTTAATATATATGCGACCCAGTGAACCACTGGTTAAACCAGTTGACCCTGACCTAGTGATTTTTCCGGTTCGATATCCGGTTCGGGTTTCAAAATACTGATCTTGGCTTGGTGGCCATGCTCTAAAGTAGAAGTCTAGAAATAAGAAACAAATGTTGCACCTACTTGTTACCCATATTTTTCCTATTTACCATTCTATCCACATTTATCATATTTGCCACCCGTGTATTGTTTCATATATCCTAAATACTACTCCTTGATTTTTAATACACTCAGTGATAAGTAACTAAATATAATCCTCCACAAAGTTAAATATAGTACAAGATACAATCAAAAGAATAAATATTTGTAAACCTTTATTACATGAGTGGCTAAAACCCACATGTTTTCTCATCTTTTAAACCCGACTCCTCGTCATCAATGGTGAACATTAAGAATTTTAACATATACCACTACCATCAGGGACGGGCCTAGCAAGGGGATAACACGGGCTATAGCCCGTCCCTGGATTTTCTAAAGAAATTTTATAGTATAGTGATTTTTCTCAATTTGAATGTTAGCCCAGCATTGAAACAAAAATTGATATAAGTGGAGTAAAAAGGATGAGCGAAATCTAGTTTCACACGCCACGCCAACACCATTCGAAGTTAGAATAGACTTCTTTTTCGTTGGTCGAAGATTTAGAAGAGAACTTACTAGTACTAGTGGTATTCAAGTATTTGATTTCGACATCATCCATTTAAAGCTTGTGAATAAGATTGCGGTGATGCTCATTAGAAATTCAACTATTCAAGGTGAAAAAGCGGGGGTCTAACAACCACACCCAATAATTCGTTTAGGAAATCTATATGGACAAACTCCAATATAATTCTAAGAACACCAACTAATAAATAAAGTACTTATCAAGAATTACATCCAAGAGTTATATCTCTTGTTTCTCAATGTAATCAGCAAATCAAACAGATAGAATCCGTGAGCCTGATTATTATGAGAAACAACTTGAACGGTACCAAATACCAATGTTCAAGTGTCAATCAATTTATATCAACCACCAAATATTGAACTACGCACAACTTGTGATATTTCAATTATACATAAAATATAATGCAGAAAAGAAACAACACAGACACCAGAAATTTTGTTAACGATGAAACTGCAAATGCAGAAAACCCCGGGATCTAGTCCAGATTTGAACACCACACTGTATTAAGCCTCTACAGACACTAGCCTACTGCATGTTAACTTCGGGCTGGAATGTAGTTGAGCCCTAACCAATCTCACATTGATTAAGGTACAATCATGCTCCTTACGCCTCTGAATCCCAACAGGACTCTACGCAATTGATTCCCTTAGCTGATCTCACCCACAACTAAGAGTTGTTACGCCCCAAATTCGAAGACTTGATAAACAAATCTGTATCACACATAAAAGTATATTGAATAGATATATATGTCTCCCACATAAATACCTATGAGTTTTGTTACGTATTTTTATAAATCAAGGTGAACAAGAACCAATTGATACACCAGACTTATATTCCCGAAGAACATCCTAGTAATATCAATCACCTCACAATAATCTTAATTGTATGGTAGCGAAACAAGATATTGTGGAATCACAAATGATGAGACGAAGATGTTTGTGACTGCTTTTTATCTTTCCTATCGGAGATTAAATCTCGAGCAAATCTTATGAAAGATAGCACTCAATACGATAGAATAAAGCAAGATCAAAACATGCAACTACAGAGAAAATAGTTGTGTTTGTCTTCACAATCCCAATGAAGTCTTTAAGTCGTTAACCATGGGTTAGCTGATTTATCATCAGTATGAAGTCATCCAAGGAATTGTAGAACAATCTTACTAGATAATCAAAATACCTGAAATTCAAATTTGACAGCGATAACTGATCCACTAGAAGAGCTATCCTTATTGACTGTATATGAATAATCTTCAAAGAAATTGTTACCATGTACGGAATTGTTAACCATACCATCAGTATTATGACCAGAAAAGCGATGAAGCCACATGCACTTTATGTTGTAGTATCCAACCTTTTTCAGACCGCCTGTAGTTCTTGCTAATCTTTGAGAACCGCAGTCATTATCTGGCGAGGATGAGCTCCTGACTGTATGCGACTTTCACCCATTCGGAGTTTCTGATGTGATTTTCAATTGAAGTTGTAGTAAAGAGTTCGTTGAGGCTTGTGAAGGCAATGATTTCTAGACTTAGTAGAACTTAAAAATATAGAAAACTTAACTCAAAATTGATTTCAAGTAATTGGAAAATAACCAAGACACTAGACTCCACTATTACACATGAATGATGTCAAATATTCCATAACTCTAATTATCCTTTTAATCCTTTATTTCTTAATCCACAAATAATTAAACATATTCTCAAAAATTAATTGTATCCCCTAAGCATAGATTATCTAACCAAAGCATAACCTATCTAATTGAATCACAACTAATGAAGAAAATTATGTAAACTTTTAAGAACTCTGCAAAAGAAGTGATTGAGTGAATTATAATTAAATATTAGAGAAAATAAAATAGTTACCCATTGTTCATGTGTGAATAGCTTCATCCATTGCCTTGTTTACGAGAGAATTAGCCGCTCATCATGTTTGAAACATGCTCAAAAGTTGATTTCATTTATGCTCAAAGGGTTAAAAATGATGAATAAGGGAGAATTATAATAAAAAATCGACTTTGCAACGCTTATAACTGTTGGAAAAACCGTTACAAAGAGCTGTTACTGTTGCTGTTGCGTTTTTAAGTCTGCCTGTAAACTGCGACCCACATAATGAGTCGTTGTCACTGTTCAAAAATGACTGTTGGTGCAGGTCCGTTATTCGTGTTCTTCAGTTTTGCAGCAGCAGAAATTGCAGCTTTGCAAATTTGATTTTTCGCTCTGTGGTGCTCTTTTTCTCTCCCAATCTCTCCGTAACGCTTCTACACAACCTCAGCAACTACTTATAACCCAGCAGTTAGGGGTGGGACTTGGGTTGGTTGGGCGGGTTAAAAGGCTTGGCCAAGGCAGACCGAGCTAGGAATTCTTTGCCCAGATTGCCCATCGAACCCGTGGAACCCATTGAGGTGTTGCCCAAGTCCGCCCAAGTTATGTTCCTCGGGTTGGCCCAAGTTCCACTAGACATACAAGTTTGTTAATGTCATAATAAAAAATTAATTAATAATAAGATTTAATTGCTCCATTTATTTTAAATTTCTAAATAATTGAATATTATTTATAATAATATAAACTCTTTTCATGTCGAATGATTAATGAGATAGATATAATTTATATTTTGATTAATAGATTTGAAGATAATATCTAAAATTTATCTAAATAGATGATAATACTAATTATAAAAAATATCTTATATATAGTTCTTCGGGTTGGGAGGGTTGTTTGAGTTAGAAATATTTATGCCCATGCTTGCCCAAATTTAACTCGGGTTCATAGAATTTATGCCCAAGCTTGCCCAAAATTTTGAAATACGTTGCCCATGTCCACCCAACGTTCGGGTTAGGCATGGGTTGGGTGGGTT